>JAUEKS010318158.1:0-19796 GCA_031762815.1 Tylodina fungina
TGCATCAACCGCAACAACTGTTCCTGGAATTATTTTTTGTGAGACACCTTGGAAAGCTTGTTGTAATTCTGTAACAATGCAACATGAACACCATAGCACAATTATAGAAAATGCTAAGTGTGATGTCATCCTTATAACCGCAAGTGAAATCAAAATTAAAAATAATAAAGATGTATTAATAATAAGATATTCTCCTAAAGATATTGACGAAAAAATGTTTTCACGAGTGTCGTCGTTTGAGTCTTCTTCTCTTGTATCATCAATATATGCAAATATATTTAATGTATTAAAAGAAAATGATGATATTTTCTCTTTATTAAAACTATCTAGATATAAATAAAAATCAGGTCGCCCTGATTTTATTATTAGAATATTCAAATATAAGTTAAAAATAAATTATTATAATATTGAAAGGTTAATGGTAATTTTATTCTATTCAAATATTCTATTGTTTTATTATTTTTGGTAAATCAGATAATTTAATATTATCTTCTAATCTAATTTCAAAATTTGTAATTAATGGAACAAATTCTCTTGTGTGTTTTCCATCTTTAATTGCCGGATCATTTCCATGATCAGAAATAATAATTAATTTAATATCTTTGCTATAAAGAATTTTTAAATAATTATCTATTTTATTTAAAGAATTAATATATTTTTTAATATCACCTAAATGTCCGGCTAAATCTGTTTGTTGTATATTGATGAAATGATATGTATTATCAGTTAAATTATTTAAAACAGATTTAAATATTTTGATTTCATCAATATCCTTAAATGAGTAAACATGATCTTTAGTTAAATTTATGATGTTTGCAAATTTTCCATATAATCAAACATCATTTTTAAGTGATAAATTATATTGTATTGAATCTGAAAAATTAGTTAATTTGGAGAAATGCTTAACTACAAATGAATCATTATAAACCCCTGTATTTGGAGTTTTAAGACCGTTAAAATCTCCGTCGTTAATATATTCATTTTTAAAATTATCTAATGTCACATCATGAGCAGCAAAAGAAATTAAACGTGGATTTTTTATTAATGATCTTATTTTTTGAGATAAATTTAATTGATAATCTCAAGTAATAATGTCTAAACATCCAATAATATTTATAGCTAGACCATGATCTGCTTCAAAGTTATCATATATTATCATTGCATTTTCTATAATTATCATACCCTTATATATTTCATAATTAATTTTTTCTTCTTTTAAAAAATCAATAATAATATTTTGATACCTTGATAATGGCGATAAATTTATTTTATCTGTTTTAATGCCGGACATTGTCAGGTGCCCTAAATAAGAATCTGCACCTTTATAATCCAAAGAAACTTTTTTTGATTTCTGCATTATTTTTTTTAAAAATGGGAAATCTGTAACTTTAGAATTTTCTATTAATGTTTTTCAAGTGTTTGCCTGGATAGAAGAATCAGGCATAGAACCTATCCCAAGACCGTCAATCGAAACAATAACATATTTATTCATTAATAATTTTTCCTTGAGAATCAAATAAACCTATAATTTTGGGATTATTTTCACTCAATCCTTTAACCACTAAAACTTTAGATCTAGTAACAAATATTTGTGATCTAAATGCAAATAAAGCAATATCACCGGGCTTTACTATATTTGAATTTTTTTCCAATTCAAAATAATAATCAATTGCTTCAGAATCTAAAGGAATATTTTTAAAAAATGATAATTTATCACCAATAAAAGCGCCCTTCATTCTTCCTCTTCTATAATGACCACCAGCAAAAGTTACAACTTTATTTTCAAATAAGTGTGAAACTTGTGAATAATATAACATTCCAGGGGTTTCAATATTTTTATAAGAATCCGTGATAGGAGTTGTACCAGTAAAAGCATGCCCTGGCTCCCCAAAATTACCGCCCACTTCTTTTACAACATCTAAGGACTTGCAATTGTTAGCAGAAGGAATATTGATATGTTTTATTTTAATATTATTATTCTTTAATATTGTTATCCCTTTGCTAATAGTTTTGCAATTTTCTGTTGGCTCTATTGAATTTGTTTTTTCATTAAATAATAGGGCAGGGAATGATGTTAAACCAACTATATTAATATTTTTATACTCTTTTGCTATATTAATAGTATTTTGTAAATCATCAATATTAATACCCCCTTTTTGAGAAGGATATAAATATTTTTCATCTGAATATAATCTTAAAATAACATCTTGTATTTTATTTTTTGATTTAGCTACTGTATTTAAATCATGTAAATTATCCAATGAAAAAATTGTTCAGACCATTGGATTCATATCTAAAATATCACTTATTTTATTTTTTGGTACTTGTACAACGTGTCCAATATTACCGATTTTGATGCCAGCCTGATATAAAACCTCTGCTTCTTTTCAATCTACTGCAACAGCATGCGTAATACCTTGATCAAAAATAGCTTTTGCCACAACTGGATTTCTTCCAAGCTGCTTTGTCATTTGGAAAAGAGATATATTTAATTCCGAAGCTTTTTCAAACAATAATTTTGCATTGTTAGAAACAACATCAACATCAATAATATAAGTATCCGGATCAATTAAATTTTTATCGTGTAGATTTTTAACAAAATCAATTAACGGTCTATTCCTTGACATGATTTCTTTTTCAAACATATTATTTCCAATCTAAAATATTAAGTATATTTTTAAAACTAATTTTATGTCATTGTGAATCATTTATTCTATTTTTAATTAAAGGATAAAAATTATTTATTAAATGTCCATATCCATGACCGCCTTTAGAAAAAAGGTAATCTTGTTTAGATATATCCAAAGAAATAACAATTTTATCTTCGTGGCCTTTGTTAATTAATTCAACAATTAAATCTGCTCTAATTTTATCGCTTAAATAATTTTGTTTTCCTATTGTATCAATTCCAATTAAAAATCCACTATTTAATATTTCTTCTATTTCTTTAATGTCTTTAATAAATTCAACATGACCAATAATTGTTTTGTTTGGTATCACACCATTATTGATTAATAGATCCTTTTGACCTAAAGCAAATGAACCTAAATTTAAATGAGTATAAATAGGAACGCCTAATTCTTTTTGAACATTAACAGCGGCTTGAAAAACTCTTTTCTCGAAATCATGAATTTTATCTGAGCTGGTTGCAATTTCTCCTATTATTCCTGCTTTAAATTTATTATCAAACCCATTGATAATGTGTGATTTAAATTCTTCTTCTAATTCTTCAACTGTTTTATCATTATTAATTTCATATTCATTAAGATAGTACCCGGTTGCAGAGACTATAGGAATATTAATTTTTTCTGAAAGTTCAGCTAATTTTTCTTTTTTAGAATTCATACTTTGATTTGATAAATCAACAATTAATCCTAATCCATTATCAATAGCTGGTTGTAATTCTTTTTCTATAATTTCATTATCATCCATTGACGAAAATGAGTCTTTTCTTATGTGACTTAAATTGAAGTTAATATGCTCATGGGCAAAAATATATTTACCTTTAACTTCATTTTTATTTATAACTTTATTTATTGCTTGAATCATTATATAGCTATGAAGTATATTATATTAAATAATACACCTACAAATATAGCCCCTAACGGTCCAATGGCAATCTCTGCGAACTTTTTCTTTAACATTGAGTTTATAATAACAGCCAATAATACAATACCCGCTCCCATTGAAGGTAATCAGAAGCCTAATCCTGCAAAAGCTTGACTTTGTCCATTAATGAATGAGTTAACGTGTTGACCCATTATAAATGCAGCGACAATTCCACCAAATAAGAATGCTCAATTAATTGTTTTAGTAATACCAGTTCTCATAGAATCAGATATTTTTTGAATACCAGGAATTTTAATTAATAGTTTAGCAATTCCTGTAAGAACATATGTTTCTGCAAACATAGATGCCCCACCAAATACACCACCTATTAAAATACCAATTAGATATAATGATTCATTACCCGTAGCACTAACAATGGATGCTCCAATAATTTTGGCTATATCTCCTCAAACAAATACTAGTGTTAAACCAACTGGAGAATAAACCCCGGTTAAAAGAGCAGTTAAAGCCACTAATGGTATAAACCCTATTACTCATGTTGAATCCGCTAATAATGCAGACATTATATCTCCGGCTTGTTTTGAAGATGTTTGCACTCCCATTGATACAAGTGGAGCAGCAGCAAATGATGCTACAACCATAGAAGCTAAAGCTCCTGATATAACAAATCATCATTTATTTGATTTAATTTCTTGGGCATTTTTTTCAAACATATCAAATCTTGATAATTTTGCTTCTTTATCTTTTTTGATATCTTCTTTATTTAATTTTTTGTGATCATATATCGCAAATCCAAATAACATCATAGTTCCTACTAATAGTGTTATAGCCATTGGGTATAGATGGTTTTGGTTTCATCCAAATGTTGCAACTAATATATAAGTAGTTAATGCAAATAAAATACCTATTAACCCTTTTTTTCAGCCTGACTGTAAAAATAATGCAATTACAGGGAACATTGAGAATATAAATGGGAATGCTCCATCTACAATTAGACCTAAATCAAATCCAAATCCACTATATGTAATTTTTTCAATACCTTGACCTAAATAATTAAGTCCTCAATAGATTGCTGCACCATATGCCATGGCAGCAATTGTAGCAATAATCGAAAATTTTCTATCTTTTTTAAATATAAGACCTATCATTTCCGAACCTAAAAGTATTGTATGCATAATTAAAATATTCCTAGCTATAGAAAATGGTATAAATCCTATAACATATCCAATACTCATTGCCAATGACATTCCTGCGAATGCTCTATACTTTAAATTTCCTGACTTTCTTTGTCCAACCAATGGACGAACACCATCATTAAAAACGGCAATATGTCTATTTGCTAAAAAAGCTGTAATACCAGCTAAAAGAACAACAAAAATACCACCCATAATTGAGATTAATGAATTCGATGTTAAACTTTGTAATGTACTATTCATATTTTATTCCTTTCAGTTATTTATAATTGTAGTAACTGCATACTCATATGCTGATTCAACGAATCCAAAGGCAATTACTCCATTTTCTATCATTTCTTTTACTTCTTCTTCGGATGTTTTTGAAGATTGAGTAGCTATTGTTTTTGCTTTATCAATACCTAATAATGATAGGGCAATAGCCAATGCTCCTCCGCCCCCAGTATCACAAGCTCCTAAGTATAAATCATACTCATTATTCTGTACTGCTAAGGCACCTTCCATGTCTGACTTAATATCTATAATTGCGTCAGGCTTTAATTTTGAAGCCAAATTTTTAATTTCTTCTTTACGCAATTGTCCACCAACTACTATTTTCATTTTTCTACCTCCAGATAGTCAATAATATGCATAATGACAAATCATTTTTCAGCATCAAGAATTTTCTTTGAAAATTTTAAAAATCATTCATTTAATAATTCATTTGCTTTTTCATAATTTTCATTATCTTTTAATTGATTAATAATAGATATGTCAAGAGCTTCTACATTTGTATCATTTTTAATACGTGATAAGGCCATTGACATATGAGTTAAAAATCTTCATTTTTTTTCTTCGTCATAATTTGCAAGTTTTGTTTTTTCAATAGATCTTAAAATTTTATATATTTCATCATCTATTTGTTTTCCTTTAAGTAATATATCTAGTCTGTCCAAAATACCTCCCCTAATGCATCTATTATATATAGTATGAATTAGTAAATAATTGGTTATTACCAATTTGTTATAATTAATATATGAATAAAAAAGAGCAAATAAAAAATTACGTTATAAATGCCATTGTTGGTGGGCATTGAAAAATGGGTGAAAAAATATTATCAGAAAGAAAAATATGTGAATTATTAAAATTATCTAGAACTACAGTCAGAAATGCTTTACAAGAATTATCTTTTTCAAATTGATTAGAATCAAGAACGGGCGCAGGGTATTTTGTAAGTGGATATGGTTCATACGATACTTTATTTACAAAAGGAAGATATAAAATAAAATCAACATCAATGGAAGAAATTTCGTCTGAAGATCAAAAAATAATTGAATATTATTTTGAACATGATATTTGAGATAAAAATAAAATTTTTGTTAAAAAATATTTTGATCAAAAAAAGGATTTAAAAATATTTACTATTAATATAGTGAACAAAGATTTTGCTTTTTATCTAGATGATGATGAAATTCAAAATGGTTTTATACAATCCCTTTTAAACCATAAAGTAGAACTTTCCTTTCAAAATAGAGAGGTGTATATGCACAATAAAAAAAGTGATATTTCATCACTTCTTGGTTGAAAGGAAAATTTCCCTATTATTATATCTTCTCTTTTTTCAAACAAGTGAATTGTAGAAAGATCAATCATTATTATGCATAAAGATATTTTTCACTTTGGTAAGAAGGTTGTATTCTAAATAATAATTAAAAAATACCCATAAGAAAAGAGACCCCCTTTAGAAATGTCTAAATTAGGCGTCCCCGTTTAGGATAGATGGTTTTATTTTGTTATTCACATGTAAAATTAATAACATTTAATTTTTTATAATTTTAATAATTTTTTGGCATAGTTTATTAATGCTTTCTTTTTCGGTTTTCGATAATTGATGTTTACCTCTTGCAAAATTCATGGCGGCTATATTCTTGTGTCTGTCATTATATTTAATTTGTTTCTTTGTATTTTCATCAAAAATATCCTCAATCGTTTTGTGATCTAGAATTATCGCCATCCCAAAACGTCCATATTCTTTCTCTGTTATTTTTTTTGTTTCTTTATTTTTTATGACATCCCCGTCTGCAATAATCAATATATTTTTTTGGGGTATAGACATATATTCGCATAAATAATTTGATCTGTATTTTAGCATACCATTACCACCAGCTGGTAATATCCTTCATTTATCTAATTCAACTTTATTCATTGATAAAAATTTCTTGATATATATAGCATCAGATGTACCCTCAACCAAAATTATTTTACTATCTTTATTCAATCCTTTAAATGATTCAATCTCAGATATACCAAGTGCATTCCAAATTTGCACACCTTCCAAATCTCCATTCTTATGTTGATAATCAGTTATATTTGATAATATGAAATTGTTTCCCTCTTTATGTGCAACATATGTATTCACATAATTAGAAAAGCTATTTAGCATATATTGAGAGTGTGTTGTGATAACAATCCTACAACCAGTATCCTCAACAATTTGTTGCAACATGTACCTCAACTCTTTTTGCATAGCGGGGTGCAATCCTTTTTCTGGCTCATCAATGAGTATTAACGTATATTCATCTACAGATCCTAATTGTAGGATGACATTCATATATCTCCTTGTCCCTTCAGACAAGTTGTCTCATTCCAGGACTGAACCGTTTAGGTCGTAGAACGTTAATTGAGTTCTTATGGCATTATCCTCTCAAGTTGAAACGGTCTTAATATAAATATTATTTTCTCCTACTTGCTTTGATAATTCACGAGATATTTTTTTGTCAAAACTAGAAAGAAGTCCTCCTTGTTTAGGAAACTTTAAGCCCAAATGTTTTACTAATGATATTATTAATTTACCATTATTCATTAGCGTTTTTTGTGGTGCTATTTTACCAATCTCATTAAAAAATACATAAAAATCATGTGATATATTATTATTTTCCGTAATGTATTTAATTTTAACTTTAGATCTGAATTGGTTCATCAGATTTGATATTTGAGATGATCACTCATAAATCTTATCATAATGGTTTTCTAATATTGATACTTCCCGACATAAAGACAACATTTCCTCGAATGATTCCGGAACAACTTTTATTGGAAGCTCAGCGCCTAAAGTTGTATATGCTTTTTTGATGGCATGAAAAACTTGATCATAACTTTTCTTAATGATTTTTCTATAATATTGTTCGTAATCGCTATCATGCATTTCATCTAGTTTGATAAATTTTAGATCAAGAGATTGAACCAATGTGTTTAGTGCTGATATATCATTTTTTGTTAACTCATATTCAATATTTATTTCTTTTAATTGGTTGAACAGCAAACTTTGCTGTTGTTCATTATTGATTGAATTCAATATAAAGGTTTTTCCATTGCCATTTAATCCAACAATGGAAGCTATTCTTCCTTTTGAAAATTTTAAATTTATATGTTCATGTAATAAACCATATTTTATATTTACTGAATTTATACCCATGCATCTCCTAACATTTTCTAATAAAATTATAAAACTTTTACAAATATCTATATGGAGATTTTTATACTACATTAAATATTAGAAAGAATTATAATAGTACTATGAAACCAGAAAAAATAAACGGATTTATTGTTATTGTTTCTATCATTGCATCAATAATATTTATAGGAACTATAACAATAGGAACATTAGGTCTTATTCATGTTCTTAAATACCATACATTTATTTCATATCTTGTTATGGCTGTAGGTATATATTTAACAACAATAAACTTATCTTTAGTGATCTTGGCAAATAAACTAAAAAAAGATAATAAAGATCAAGATAAGATAATAAAATTGATGCGAATATTGGCCTGAGCATCATTAAATAGGTATGCATTATGAACGCTTAAATAAAAACACTAGCATTAAACTAGTGAGTTTATTAATTAAATTATAAAGTGAAACACTTAATAATTTGATTTTAGAACAAAGATGAAAACATCTTTGTTATTAAAATATTATTTTAAGTAAGGGTTAATATGCATTTTATTTTGCGTTTGGTCAATTATCATTTTTATATATTGTACCATTTAGGCCATCGGCTTGATCTATTTTTGTGTAATCAATTGTGCTGATTAATGAGTTATCTTTTAAAATAGCTTCTAAAATAATATCGGCTGTATTTTTCCCCATGGCTGCGGTATCTTGTTCAACGGTCGCAAACATTTTACCATTATCGACTGCCTTTTTCGCATTAGCTAATCCATCAAATCCAACAATTATAGGATAAGTTGAATCACTCTCGTAAGCCTTAACAGCTCCAAGTGCCATGTTATCATTTTCAGCGAAAATGAATTTTAGGTTTTTTGTTTTTGCTGCACTTATTTGTGTATTTGCTTTCTCTGTTTGTCAATCCGCTCGGTTTGTTGTCACATTAAATGTTTTTCCACTATTTTGACTTTTAAATATGTCATATGCACTAGTAAAACCTTTATCTCTATCTATTGCTGCTGCTGCTCCGGATTGCCCTTGTAAATGATAAATTTCAAAAGTACTTGCTGAAATATTCATTTTTGCAAGACCTGCATTCACTACTTTTTCAGCAGATTTAATATTATCAGTAGATGTAATTGCGATATTACCATTGTCAGTTCCTTCTAAGGATCTATCAACTAATGTAAATGGAATCTGCGCATGTTTAAGCTTTTTGGCAGATTTTTTTGATCCAGATGCATTAATTGGATTGAAAATTACTCCAGCATATCCTTTCGTTACAATTGTATCTATGTTTGAAGTTTCTTTTGAAAGATCATCACCAGAATCAAAAGCTGCAACCTTATATCCATGAGCTTGAGCTTCTTTTTTTGCTGAATCTATAATTTGTTGAAAAAATGGATTTGTTTGTTGTGAAACTACTATCGCAATTGTCTTAGCTGGATCTCCATCATTATCACCACATGATATAGCTGCTGCCACCGGTGCTATGGGAGCTATTAATGCACCTATTCCTATTAATATATTTTTTGTTTTTTTCATTTTTCTCCTTCTATCCTATCTTATTCTTAGGATTATTTTTTTGATTTTGTTAACTATGTTTAAATCTTTATCTAATATTACTGCTGCTAAAATAATTATTCCTTTAAAGACCAATTGTCAATCAGAAGAATAACCCACAAGCAACATTGCATTTGAAAGGGTAGATATTACGAGTCAACCCATGATTGTTTTTCCAACACCCCCTTTCCCTCCTGTTAGAGATGTACCGCCAAGTACAACAGCGGAAATAACATCTAATTCATATGCAGATCCAGTTAAAGGGCTAAAAGAACCAACTCTTGAGGCGAATGATATTGTTGCAATCATGACTGTGATTGCAGAAACAACATAAACAAAAGTAATTACTACTCAAGTTTTAATTCCTGACATTTTAGCCGCTTCCTCATTTCCTCCGACTGCATAAACATTTCGACCTATTTTTGTAAATTTTAATATAAACATTCCAATTAATGTAACTGCTAAAAGAATTCACACAAGATATGGTATACCAATAAATTCTCCAGTGTTGAGTGTTTTCATTCCGTCATTTTCAATAGTGAATGTTTTTGAATCTGCTACTATTCTTGCTAACCCTCTATATCCAAGCAAACCAACCAATGTAACAATAAATGGTGGTAATTTTAATTTAGAAATCAACAACCCTTGGAATAGACCAATCATTAAAGTTATTAATACACCCAAGAATATTGATAACCCCATACTATAACCATCAACTACATACCCCTTAGCAATAAATATTCCTAACAAGCCAAGTAAGGACCCCACTGATAAATCAATACCACCAGTTAAAATGACAAACGACATACCCACTGCCATAATTCCAATTTCTGCATTATTCTTTAGAATATTAGTCATAATGTTTCTTGAAGTAAAGAACACTGGAACGGTAAGTCCTGCAGCAATAGCGATAATAGCTATTATTAATAAAAGTTTATTTTTATTAATAAAATTAATGATTGACTTCATCAAAGGAATGTAGAAAGTTGGCCTACCAATAGATAACAATTTATATATAATTGGATGCGTACTTTCGCTTATTTTTGTAACCGCTTTATTTTCTTTTGTAATAAATTTACTAATTCAATCTCTTTTTTTTCTGCTCTTTTTTAATTCTATTTCAATTTTTTTATTATTTGTTTTAGAAATTTTTTGTATTTTGAATTTTGTTTTAGTTTTAATCAATTCATATTTTTTATTAGCATCATTTTTCGTGATTTTGTTTCTTGATAATAGCACATCTATTTTTTCTAATTTTTTATTTTGTTTTTTTTCTAGCCTAATGATTTTAGCCTCTCTTGATGTAGAAAAATTATGCAAGTTATCACCAATTGTATTTTCTCTAGAAGATTTGAAATCCTTAAGTCATTCAATTTCATGCTCTTTATATAACTTTATTTTATTTCTAGGTTTCTGTTTTAAATTATCCATTATTTACCTCCTGTTTTTGTTGCCAATTGCATAATATAATTTTCATTAAAATTTTTCTTTTGGACTTCACCAGAAATTTTCCCCTCATGAAACACCATCATTCTATCAGCCATACCAATATTTTCTGGTAATTCTGATGAAATCATAATTATTGATGTGCCCTTTTTTGTTATTTCTCTAATAATTGAATAAATTTCTTTTCTTGCCCCCACATCAACACCCCTTGTCGGTTCATCTAATATCAGTAAATCCGGATTTGTTAGTAATGCTTTTGCCAACAACACCTTTTGTTGGTTTCCTCCCGATAGAGATGTTACAGGATTGTTTTGGGACGCCATTTTAATTTTTAATTCATCTTTTTTTTCATTAACTATTTTTCTTATTTTTAGATGATTAATTAGTTTTAACCATTTTAATTGAACCTGATTATAGGAAGAAACTATTATATTGTCTTTTATTGTTGCATTAACATTTAATCCATCATGTTTTCTATTTTCTGATACATAAAAAATTCCTTTTTTTATTGCATCACCTATATTTTTAATATTCAATAATTTACCATTTCTTTTGATATATCCACTATTCTTAGGAATCGCTCCAATAATGGATTTGACAAACTCTGTTCTTCCTGAGCCTATAAGTCCTACCAACCCCAAAATTTCACCCTTTTTAACATACATAGATATATCTGAGACATATTTATTACTAAAATTCAAAAACTCATATTTTATTGCTTCTTTTTTTACATTTATAACTGGCGGTGGAAATTGCTCACTTAATTCTCTGCCTATCATAAATGAAACCATTTTTTTTAATGGGGTGTTTTTAGATTCGAGCTCAGTTATGTATTTGCCATCTCTAAATATGGTTACATCTTGACAAATCTCGTGAATTTCGCTCATCCTGTGTGTTACATATAAGAATGAAACCCCTTTCTTTTGGAGTGATCTTATGGTTTCAAAAAGTATTCTTGTTTCTTCTTCCGATAATGCATCTGTTGGTTCATCTAATATGATTAATTTTGCATTTATTGATAAAGCTTTAGCAATTTCTACCATTTGTTGGTTTGCAATTGTTAAGTTATCTACAATTTGATTTGGTTTAATTTTAAGATTCAACATTTTTAAATATTTGTTAGCTTTTGACTCTATAATTTTTCTATTGATCAAATTAAATTTATGTGGTAATCTCCCCAGAAAAATATTTTCTGCTACCGTTATATTCCCAACCAATTGTAATTCTTGATGCACTACTGCAATTCCATGTTTTTCAGAATCTCTAATCCCTTTAAAACTCATTAATTTATTATTAAGAAATATTTGCCCACCATCTAATTTATGAATACCAGTTATACATTTTATTATGGTTGATTTCCCGGCTCCATTTTCTCCAATTAAACCCATAACCCTACCTCTATATATTTTTACAGAAGCATCATTAAGTGCCTTAACTGGTCCAAATGTTTTAATAACATTTTTGATTTCTAAAAATATTTTTTTATTATTCATTATAGTTTAACTCCAGATTGAAGGATGACATTATGATAAGGTCTTTTATCTCCCGTTCTTATAACTGCTCTTGATTTATTTTGATTTATTTCTTTCAGGTTACCATGAGAAATAAACTCAATATCAATTTCACCAAATATTTCATGTATTCTTTTATCAAATTCCTGATAGGTTTTTTCTGTTTTAAGTTCACCAGCAATAAATATCTTTTCAAATACAGCTTCTTCAGCAATTATTTCCAATACTTGAAACAATGTTGGCAATCCTCTTTCTATTGATAAATCAATTCTTTCTACACATTGAGGAATAGGTAACCCAGCGTCTGATACACACGTTAAATCCCTGTGACCAAGCTTTGTTAAATATGAATTTAAATTACTATTTAAAGATCTTTTTTTCAGCATCTTTTACCTCCTTATAAGTTGGAATAGATGATTGAGCACCTTTTTTTCGAACACAAATAGATGCTGCTTTCATTGCCAAATCAATAGCCTTGTCTTCGCCCATATCATCCTTATTCATTATAAATGTACCAATAAATGTATCTCCAGCTCCAGTAGTATCTTGCACTTCTTTAGCTTTATATGCTGTATATTCTTTAATTTTATTTTTGTTGTCTATTTTAATAGCCCCCTTTGAACCTAAAGTAACAATTATATTTTTGACCCCTTGTTTTTGAATTATTTTACATGCCTTGAATATGTCTTCTCGAGAATCACATTTAATATTTGAAATCAATTCTAATTCCGTTTTATTCGGGAAAAAATAATGAATATGTTTCATCCATTCTATTTTAAAATTCTTTGCTGGTGCAGGATTAAAATAAATAACCTTCCTAAATTTATTAGCTAATTTAATACTATTTTCAATAAGTCAATCATTTGATTCTAATTGAATTAATATTGCATCTGTTTTTTTGATTGCCCTAGTTAAATTTGGTAAATCTTTTTCATTAAATTTATTATTTGCGCCCTTGCTTATTACTATTGTATTATCTGAGTCTTTTTTAGATACAGTAATAATTGCTAGGCCTGTTTTTGTTGCAGATCTGGAAATGAATTCTGTTTTCAAATCGGTCGATTTTAAATAATTTAATTCATTCTGTCCAATATTATCCTTGCCTATTTTTCCAAATAAATAAACCTCATCATTTGAATTATGCTTCATCCTCAAAGCTGCAATCGCTTGATTTGCTCCTTTCCCACCGTGGAATTGCTTGTATTCATTTGAAGAAATAGTTTCACCAACATCTGGAAAACCATCAACAAAAATTGTTAAATCCACATTAATACTGCCTATAACCAATAATTTCATAAATTAACATCCTTTCATTACTTTCTGTAAACCTATTAACACAGCATCATCACCATATTTAGAAATAGAAAAATCTATTACATTTCATTGAGCTTCAGAAACAAATGCTTTGGTTTTCCTAATGATTTTGTCTATATATCATTTGTTGTTTCTTGAAATGGCGCCATCAAAAATTATTTTTGAAGGGTTTAAATAGCTTATTGCACCCGCAATCGATGTAGAAAGAGCATCAATGCTTAAATCAATTAATTTTTTGGCTTTAGAATCTAACTTATATTTTATAAATAATTCTTTAGTTGAATTTGCAATGCCAAGTTCTTTGGCTCTTTCTTGAAGACTATTACCTCCACTAAAAAACTCGAGTGCATATTCTCCAATTTTATTTTTTTCACCCTTTTCTTTAGAAGATGGATCCTTTGCGATTTCAGTAGAATTCCCGTTAAAACCAAAATAAATTTGATTATTCATAATAACAGCGGATCCTATACCCGATGATAATGTGTAAAATAAAGTTACATCTTTTTCCGTCCCATTACTTGCAAAATGATTTGCAAACCCCATTAATTTTGAATCACTATTTATATAAATAAATTCATAATTATTACTTAAGTATTCTTTAATATTAAAATTATGTCAACCAGGTAAATTGGCCGGATTTAAAACAATTCCTTTCGAAAGATTTAATGGGCCAGGGACTGCTAAACCAATTTTGAAAATCTTATTTTCCTTTGCAATTTTAATAATCCAATCTAAAACTTTTTTTGGATTATTTACATCTGTGTTTATCTTTTGTTTTTGCAATATTTTTTTTCCATCAGAAATGGCTACTCTAGTATTAGAACCTCCTATGTCAACAATTTGAATCATTTATTTTAGTACCTCATCAACAATCTGTTTTGCCACTTCAAATGTTGTTACTCTCGCTCCTAATGAAAATTGTTTAGTATCTAATAAATTTTTGGCTTTTTTGACAGAAGCAATTGAATTAACCAAAGCGCAATTACCATCTTTATTTTTATTTACACTTTGTGCTATCCCGACTCCAGAACCACAAATGACAATTAATCTATCAAAAGAATCATTAGAGAATTTTTCAATAGCTTTTTTTCCAAAATCATTATAATTGACTCTTTCATTTACATTTGTTCCAACATCAAATACTTTATGCCCCAAATCCTGTAAATATTTTTTTATTTCATCTTTTCTTTTGGTTGCAGAATGATCATTACCCATTATAATTTTCATGTGCGTTACCTCCTTCAGTTATATAATTTATACGTTGCTGGTGTCTTCCACCCTCAAATTCAGAATTAATGAATAGATTTATCATATTCTCAATTTGTAATGAGCCGACCAATTCAGGGTCTATTATTAAAACTGAAGCATTATTATGTTCTTTGGTTAATTTGGCTATGTATTCGTTATATGAAAAACATGAGAAAATTTTTAACTTTGGCATTCTAGTAAATAATTCAAATCCATATTTAGTTCCAATATATATAATTTTTTTGTGATTTCTAATATTATCAATAATAATTTTTTCCAAATCATTATAACTATAATTATCGTCTCTTAATTTAACGAAATTTTCTTGTAATTGCATCATAATCATCATCCTCCTTGTATGCTGAACCTAAAATGATAAAATTAAATTGATGTGCATTTATTGATTCGATGTTGGTATCTCTCACTCCGCCATCTATAGCCAAATATTTGTTTGTCATTTCAATATTTTTATTAACCCAATTTGCATTATCTAAAACAGCAGAATTAAATGGTTGCCCAGCCTTGCCAATCGGAACCGCCATTAACATAATTACATCAGCAGCTTCTAAAACTTTTTTTCATTTTGAAATTTTTTCTTCCACCGGAATTGAAATTCCCATTTTTATACCTTTAATTTGACCAAATTTTATTATATCTAGATGTTCTGATTCGGTTAATGACTGGACATCATTAACCAAAATATCTGGATCTAATTTGGATATAAAATATTTAAGGGTTTTACTTGGTTTTGTAATCATTGTGTGGACATCAATTAAAATCTTTTTTCCAAATTTTTTTCTAATTGCCTTAAAATAATCCGGACCAAAAGCAAAGTTATTTGCGTAATTAATATCCATAATATCAAGATGTATACTATCTATTCCTGTATCAATAAACTTATTTATTTGATATTCTAAATTTAATAAATCTGTCGCTTGTATAGATATTGATAATTTTTTATTCATGTTTGTCCTTCTTTCTAACTTCATCATAAGTAGGAATTGAAATGAAGGCTCCCAATCTTTTTTTAGCTAATAAAGATGCTTTCATTCCTAGTTCAATTATTCTTATCAATTCATTGTTAGACATCTTAGGTTTATATCCTTGAATAAAACCACCAATTAATGCATCGCCAGCAGAAGTAATATCTACAACTTTTTTCTTTTTTATTGGTATATGTTTAGACAACTTATGAGTATGAATGTAAACACCATCATCTTCTAAATCTATTAATAAATTTTTCTTATATCTATGAGATATTTCTGTTATTCCTTTTTTGATATCTCTTATTGTATGAATGTTTTTATTTAAAAAAGATTCGAAATCAATTTTTTTAAAAATTAATCAATTTATCCCATCAAAATATGAATTTTTCAATTTATTAATAGGGGTTGCATTAACAAATAAAGTCTTATTATGAATTTTACAAAGTTCAATTGTTTTTTCAATTAAAAACCTATTAGTTTCAAATTGCATAACAATCACATCGTGTTTCATAATGGCATGATTCAATTCAGAAACATCACTCTCAGAAAAAGAATCATTAGCACCACCATTCATAATAATTTCATTATTTTCTTCAAGTTTAGAAACCACAATAATGGCAGTGCCGGTTTCATCTTTATTTGTAAATAATAAATTACTGTGATTGATTCCCTCTGAATTAAAAATTTTCATCAATTCTTCTTTTTGTTTTATGTTTGCTTTACCAAAAATTGAAACTTCTGTATCTTTATTTTCAGAAAGCCTTTTAATGGATATAGCCTGATTAACGGCTTTACCGCCAATATTTCTTAAAAAATCTATTGTTTTAATAGATTCCCCATGTTTTGGGAAATCATATACATAATTTACATAATCAATATTTATTCCACCAACAACCAGTATTTTCATTAACCCCTCCACTTCATAATTATAAAAAATGCAAAAATAAAAACAAGTGGTCTAGACCACTTTATATTTTAATAATATGTTTATATGAAAAATTCTCTATATTAAGTAAGGTTACGGCTTCTGCTACATATTTATATTGATCATCTAAAAAAAGCTGTTTTATTATTGCTATATTATTACCTTTTATACCTGTGCTATCATTATTCTTTATAAAATTTGCCGTCTCTTGAATCTCCGTGATACAAATATTATTATTGGCTAATACCGTTAGAATTGAAGATCTCAGTGTTGGTTCCCCTTTTATTGCCTTGGATAAAAAATGAATATATGATTTCCCTATTATTTGACTATCAAAAAAATAATTTTCTAAGTAATATTTGGGTTGTCCTTTAAATGTATTTATAAGAGATAAAGGAATATCATCAGACTCAATTTTTTTAATTTTTAAATCATCCGATAGAATTAAATATCTCATAGATGAAACATGATTAATGCTATGTATTAATATGTTTCCTGCCCCTTTTTTATTTTTTATCAAATTTAAATTCTTCATACTATGGAGCGCTTCCCTGACGGTGTGTCTATTACAATTAAACTTAATAGCTAATGAAGATTCTGAAGGCAATTTATCACCTACCGATAAATCATTTTTTTGTATTTTAAGCAATAAATATCTTTTAATTTCATAACTTTTAAGCATAAATTAATTATAAAACTATTTTATTTTAATGCATTACTTTTTTTACTTATTCACCAAAAAATACCTCATCAATGAAACTAGTATATGAGGGGGAGTTATATAGATGTTTTATCATGAATAGCTAGTTGTTTTGCTATTGTAGGATTAAAATCATCAATCTTTAACAATTCACTTATCTCCAGCCCCTTTATCTGCGATAACATTTACTGATAGAGCCATTTTACCAATCTCATTAAAAAATACATAAAAATCATGTGGTATAGCATTATTTTCCTTAATGTATTTAATTCTAACTTTAGACCTAAAGCTTTTCACTAGACTTGATATTTGAGATGCTCAATCATAAATTTTGTCATAGTGAATTTCTAATATTGGTTCTCCCTTACATAAAGACGACATTTCATCGAATGATTCTAGAATAGCTTTTTTGGAGGCTCAACCTCTAAAATTGTAGATGCTTTTTTTATATCGTTAAAAAGTTAGTTATAGCTTTCCTTGATAATTTTTCTATAATATCGTTCGTAATTGCTATCATTGATTTCATCTAGTTTGATAAATTTTAGATCTAGAGATTGAACCATGGTATTTAGTGCTGATATATCATTTTTCGTTAACTCGTATTCAATATTTATTTTTTTGATTGGTTGAAAAGTAAACTATCCTGCCGTTCATTATTGATTGAATTTAATATAAAAGTTTTTCCATTGCCATTTAATCCGACAATGGAAGCTATTCTTCCTTTTGAAAATTTTAGATTTATATGTTTATATAATAAACCATCTTTTATATTTGCTGAATTTATGCCCATACATCCCTCAACATCTTCTAATAAAATTAGAAAACTTTTGTAAATATCTATGTGGATATTTTTTATATTAATTAATATTATATTTAATAATTATAATATTACTATGAAACCAGAAAAAATAAACGGATTTATTGTTGTTGTTTCTATCATTGCATCAATAATATTTATAGGAACTATAACAATAGGAACATTAGGTCTTATTCATGTTCTTAAATACCATACATTTATTTCATATCTTGTTGTGGCTGTAGGTATATATTTAACAACAATAAACTTATCTTTAGTGATCTTAGCCCATAAAATAAAAAAAGATAATAAAGATCGAGATAAGATAATAAGATTAATGAAAATATTAGCATGAGCATCATTAAATAGGTATGCATTATGAACGCTTAAATAAAAACACCAGTATTAAACTAGTGAGTTTGTTGTTGAGTTTTTAAGTAGCATTCACACAATAAATACTTACTTATTGCCATTCTTCTTGTCTACTATATCAATTATAGTTGCGATAGGAACTTTTTCACTCAAATTCATCCCTATTCCACATCTAACGTGAACGCCATCAATAGTAAGCTTTAAAAGTATGTTTTGTGGGGGGTACTCATTGGGATGATTTTTTTTAAATGCTCTTTTATGAGTTTTTGATCGATCATCAAATATCACAATTTTTCTTTTCTCAAACATATGTCTTGCGATTTGTAGATCAGGTATTTTGTTTAGAAACTGAGTGGCTCAACCCAACTCATTTTGGTTTACATCGTCATTTGAGAATAACTTCAGTAAATGGCCCTTATGTTCATTTATATGATTGATCTTTGTCTCATCTAGCGTTTCCTTAGTTTCAAGACAATAAAACATAATGGAAACAAAAATTCAATATGATGTAAAAGATTCAATTATCATTGTTCTTGAATCATCAAATGCATCGCTAGATTTAGGACTGGCAATTTTAATTTTTATATTTTCTTCAATTTCATCAAAGTTATCCTTTATGACTCGGAAATTTATTTTTGAAGCCATTTTGCACCACTAGTAAATGCGCTCATTATTTGCCTTAACTGTACATTTGTCAAGGTAGATTTAGGTTCTGAATCATTCTTTATTCAATATAAATCATT
>JAUEKS010318159.1:0-13185 GCA_031762815.1 Tylodina fungina
GTGGTATCCGAAGTGCCGAGTCATTTAGTTGAATACTAGCCTAATCCTTGACTCCTCATGGACCATCCGTGCTATGACATCCGGGATGCTCAAAATTTTAAGCAAGAATCTCTGTTATATCAGTTTTTGCTCAACTCACCTCTTATGAATCCAGTACAGTAGGCCTACTCACCAATCTCTCATTTAATTGCATTTGTTTTGACATTATTTTCCAACAAAAGTTTTGTAACATGTGTTTCAGTCTGAGTCTTCACTTCAAGTAATTTTATGCTTTGAGAGACCAGATGTTTGTGTGTTTGTTTGGCTACTCCATCTTGAAACTCAAGCTGTGCATAGATCTAATGAATCATTATTTCCAAAAGAGCAAGTGCCTGCTCCGTTTATGGCCAATAGATCTAGAGCTAGGTTTCAATGTACAGTGGAGTCGACATAAGATAAACTCGCTTAAGATAAAATCTCGTTTAAAATAAACTCTTTGCCCGGTCCCGTTTTTTTTTCTTATATAAGCCAACTAATCAAAATCTGGTTTAAATAAACATGAATCAGTCTCGCTCGGTCCGGTTAAAATAAATGTTTCTATGCCATAGTGTCTGTCTTTCC
This sequence comes from Tylodina fungina, assembly GCA_031762815.1. Lineage (NCBI taxonomy): Eukaryota > Metazoa > Mollusca > Gastropoda > Umbraculida > Tylodinidae > Tylodina > Tylodina fungina. The sequence continues at coordinate 601 of JAUEKS010318159.1, forward strand.
CCGCCTCCATGCGCCAACCCTGAGCCCCATCAGTTGCAGCACTTGCACGCGAGGCCATCACTGTCGGTCACACTCACACACTGCTCCATCGCTGCTTGTCGTGTCACGTTTGGCTTGACCTGAACCAGGGCGGAGGAGGAAGGGGAATTGTACGCTGGTCGCCGACCAGCGTTGCGTACGAAGCATCATGCCCCTCTCTTTGTTCACCAATCGGCAATCATGGCTAGATTTCTAGTTCTAGATCTAGGCTGCGCCCGCATGCTCAGCACACATATTACATGTGTACCATAAAATAAATACAAAATAAAAGAAATGAAAAAAAACAAAAAAGAATAAATAGCGTTGCACGTGAAGCATCTCATGCTCCTCTCTCCCTTTGTTCACCAATCGGCAATCGTGACTAAATCTAGATTTCTAGTTCTAGATCTAGGCTGCGCCAGCGTGTTCAGCACACATACTACATGTACCATAAAATAAATACATAATAAAAGTTTTTAAAAATGTAGATCTAGATATATCTAGAATCTACATCTACCAAATGACAAGACTGCATGCATCATTGACAAAGAGTCACACACTCCATTTTCATTAATAGGGGAGGCTACCCATCACTCATTTTGAATTGAAAGGTTGTTTCCCTTCAAAATGGATAAGATAAACCTTGCTTAAGAACTTTTTTTCTGGTCCCATGGAGTTTATCTTAAGCGGACTCCACTGCAGATCCTTTTGCTCTCATCTCCTCATCTTTCAATTTAACAGAAGAAACTTGAAGATGCACTTCCTCACCCATGTCAGAATTATTTGTTTTATACAATATACTTGCAAAAGCTTAGTTTTTATCCCCAATCAGGGAATGCATTTTCAGGTCTACAGACAACATGGTAGAGTGAGCCCTCGAGTAATTGTAGAACTTTGTGCTCAAAACTTGTACCACTGGTGATCGAATGGTTTGTATTGTGTCACAGCTCTAAGCATTAACAAAACAGTGCCTACCATAATAGTAAAAGGATTTATCTTTTTACTTCTTATGGTGCACAAATTAATGGTCTGTTTTGTTTGCAATGAAATTTATGCATTTTTATCTGTTTTTCAATCGTAGTCTCTGATCTCAGGAGTTAGCCCTAAAAACAGATATCTTGATTGGTGTCTTTTTCTTTTGTTTTGGCGCAAAAATCTTGCTGCCAGTTGCTCTTCTTGATACCAACCAGACATAGAAATGCCCACCTCATAACACGTCAAATAGTGACCAGGCGCCAAAAAATAGTGAATTCAAACAAATAATAGTGACACTTACGGTGGATGAAGATGAAGGTATTTGGTGACAAATCCAGTGAAATACTGGTATACAGTCTATTCACATTATATACACTTCAATCAAGCAGGGTAATGGCAGAGCTATGTACAGTCTATTTACAGCTCGGAAACGTTTCTATTCATCAGTCCAGTCAGAGCTGCCTACCCCACCCATGAGAAATGAGGGATTGTCGAGGTGAAAAAGAGGAATTTTGGCTGCAAATCAGGAATCAACTTACCTAATCTGACTTAATTCCGTCGAGGACTTTGTGGCATATTATATTATAAATGTCATACATGTAGGCAGGATATTTGCAATTTCAGTAATGAGCGCTACTGTTTGCAATATATACACTAATCTAGGCTAATCCCGACACAGGAAGGAGAGCATTAGGTCTAAACTAAACAGGTATTCCCAATCAAGCTATTTATAGACATTGTCTATTAAATAAGTTTATTAAAGAGACGTTGACAGCGCTTCGTCACATGGCAGGATCAAATACAGCCCCCCACCCCCTACCACCACCACCACCACCACCACCACCACCACAGATCTCCACATTTTTCAAAATGAGTCCTGGGATTTTACCTGCACCGTACAAAAGATGCCAAGAACCGCCCGGCACTACTGAAAATGCTGTCAAGTCTTCTCAGAGTGCTTAAACTTAAAGTTACTAAGCTTATTTGGCACCAGTGGCCAAAATTTTGAACTACAACTTTATAGATCTACCGCCGTAAATTTGACATTGCCTAGTGTGCGCCTGGCCAGGGCAGTGAACAAGCGCACATCAACATATCGAACGCTGGGTAGCCTAAGTATGAATAAGAATCTAATCTAGATCTCTCTAGACCACCGGAAAATCGATAATGCAGTGTTTTCCCCATGTTCATTTTCTTTCTTTAAAAAAATCAGCGAGGCTTCATAGTGTCAAATTCGCAGAGACTTCAACGTTTTTGAGGCAAACGCGTTTCCAGGATGATTCGCTGGACAAAGAAACCGGGAAACCGGAAGCGGAATCCAAGGTTTTGGCGCCTTTGCAGAGTTTCTGTTTACCGACAAATACCCGTAAAATACGGAAAAAAATCGCCTGTGAAGGATAAAAATAGTTGCAGCCCATCCCAAGGATGGACAAAATTTCTGAAGGGGGAGACCTTGTTTTGCCTAACTAACACCAGCAGAGGATGAAAGCCTGGGCGTCTTTCCGCTTCAAGTGCGCTTTTCGCGGAATTCAACGAGGACGACAAATGAGGACTGGCCTCAGTTCCGAACATGGGATCTAGATTTAAATGAGGAAATGGAAAATGATGACTTCTTTTTCTTCGGAACCGAGGCTTCATTTGGCCTGCGGACCTTGCGGAGCTGACGGGAAATGTTGCCCGGGGCTAGTACGTGTCGATCGTCGGCCCCGCAAACAGCCGTTACATGTACGTCACAAGTCCCCACCCCTACTCACTACAGTACCAGTGCATGCTGTCTTCGCACCCCTTTCTCCTTCTTTTTGAAACCCCCACCCGCTCATACATCTCCACATTTTTCAAAATGAGTCCTGGGATTTTACCTGCACCGTACAAAAGATGCCTACTAGTATGCCATTTAAGCCTACTAAGTAGTACTAGTATTAGGCTAGTACTAGATCTAGATTTAGTAAGACTAGAATCTAGATCTATTCTCTCTCGCACATGCATAGGGGAGGGTCAAAATGCGGCTAGGACGGATATTTTTAGTCCTTGTCCGTCCTCGGGACTGATAAATTTTAACCCTAGCAGAATCCCTGCTTTATGAGAACGGCCCGGAAGAAATGTTTCGCTGAGAATATTGCCACCAAAATAAATCGGAAATTTATGAGCGAAATGTTTTCTCTCTCTCGGGAATTGAACATTTTCGTGACTTCGTTACGGAATGTCGTGACGCGTGGTAGATGGCTAAAAATAGTGACTGTCACGCCAAAATCGTGATGATGGGCATCTCTGCAGACAGTTATAGACAATGGATGTGTTTTTTTTTTGTTGAGCAAATATCAGCTTATACAATATGCTGGGTATATGGCCTCACTATTCTATGCCTGTGAGGCACAGCTATGTTACATAACATGGTACCATTAGTAAGGTTATTTTCTCTGACCTGACCATGCATCAAATAAATGCAAATGTGTGGTTGGACATTTAGATAATTGTACCGATATTGTGAAGTAATGCATTCTTCAAAAAAGTCATTGAGGTTCTGTGATGAAACCCGACACATTAGGGATTACAGTAATGCATTGATCAGTGTTACAATATGTGACCTTATCGTTGTTAACGACCGGCTTGTAATGCCCTTCATATTGTCTTTTATATTTGCAGCGAATCACCGTCCAACAATCCAGAGATCAATATAGGAGACTCTGTGACCCATGTGTTTGTTGCCATAATCAACTGTCTGGTTGAAGTTTTGCACGATGTTTGCCGTGTAGAGGACGGGAATATCGTGGCTGAGTAAGTCATGGTCATCTTCTTGCATTGACTCAATGGCCATTACCATCTGTTGCTAACACCTAATATTTTATATTGATCTTTATATATTTTTTTTTATTATCGTAGCTTTCAATGAATTACTCATGTCATGCCTTGCCATCATATTATAAATTCTCAATGAGTATTAAAACAGAGGGAGCATTTCTTTGGAGGAAATGTCTCACTTACAAACTTTGCTATCTTGTAGCTATGAAAACTGCATAATACAGTGAAACTCTTGTTATAGCGAGAACGGACAGCCCAGGCATATTTTCTCGCTATTGCCGAGTGCTCGTATTCCCAAATATGACGAATGGCCCTTTTTTTACCCTACCCCCTATCCATACGTCATGACCCAAAAATGGAACAAAATGGAAAATCGAATCGAAACCTAAACTGTTCGCCATAATAATAATAATAATAATAATAATAATAATAATAATAATAATAATAATAATAATAATAATAATAATATCATGTTTGCATGTAACAGCAAACACATGTACGGTATGGTATGCTTGAGTTTTTTAATCAAACGGATTCGGAATAGATCTAATTTCTCACGCAAATGCGAATTTTCCATGGCTACTATTCGATGTTTTCTTGAATTGCGAAGCTGATGACTGACTTAGATTCCACACTGTAGGCCTACACACCTTCTGCTGTTGAATCATAATGGTAACACAGTTGATTGTTTCTCAGTTCTAAAGTGTATTCCCTTCTTCAGGTTTGTGGTAAAAATGAAATGGCTGAGACAAGAAATGTTTTCGAAGCAATTTCACATCAGATAGATCTAGATCTAGAAAATGTAGTGAGGACAAAACCGATTCTAGATCTACTGTTCTAAAAATGGGTCACGACGTACGAACTGCAAAGTGAATATCGACGTACGAAGGTTAAAACTATAGGGTGATAACAACTTGACAAGATGAAAAAGTTATAATCAATAACCAGGCCCACATCACTTCCACAATCTTTTTAAAGGATAGGACATAAAAGGTAAAAGGGATGAATTAGAAAAGAAAACTGTTGTCAAGCTGAATTTTAACAGAATTTACGAAAGCCGTACAAATTTGGAACAAGACCAGATATGGCAAAAATATCATACTCAGGATAGCAGAAAATTAGAAGTGATAATAACAGCATAAGAAATTAAATTAAAACCAACCTGAGGGAATTATACTGTTCATATAGAGAAACGGAACATTCAGAGAAATTATCTTGATAACTCACTCTAAATAAAAAATGAAGGGATAACAGCACACAGAAACCCATTTTAGTTGACGAAATTTTTGTTACATTCATAGAAGCAACAAGAGAAGTTTTTACAAGGATGAAGAGCGGAAAGGCAGGCAGAAGCTAGAAGACTATTGTGTTACAGAAAAGTAGATGAAAATAATTTACTCATAGATGGGGCAGTGAGTGCATGAATACTCGTTTGGCTTTATGTAGGGAGAGGTACAACAAATGCAACCTATGTAGTTACACAGATGAAAAAGCAAATTAAGTTAGAGTAGTGAACTACACTTTGGCTTAGTAGACCTGGAATAGGCAAAGGGTTCTTACAGAGAAATTTAAGGGAAAGTGGGAGTGAAAGAATGGTGTGTTATGATTACAAGGGGGCCACTAAAACAGTGGTTAAGCAGGGCAATAAATTAGATGAGATTGATGTGAAAGCTGGTGCACACCAAGAATTAATGCCGAGTCCTTTGCTGTTTATAGTAGAAGCTTTCAAAAAAGGCAAATATTGGGTTAACGTACGAACTTTACGGATACACAAACTCAAAGGTATGGATGATACTGAAGAGGAATTGGTATCAAACTAAGAGAATTATGAGAATTGTAGAGATATTTTACCCACGAAACGTGACTGGTGCTGTGGCGTCTGTAGCATGGATATACAATGTAGTACCTGTGAGCTCTGAGATCATAAGGGGTTGGATTAGAGATACGAGAATGACAACGGGGATGATTGGGTTAACTGCTGGAGCACAAGACAAATGGGGAGAGTTTACTGGGAATCAGTGGCATAGGCAAAGAAATCTGTTACTCTAGATTAAAATGGATAGGACATGTACATAGGAAATATATAGATGACTGGAATGCAAAACAAACAAAATTTGATGCTGAGCCCTTTGAGGAGGCAGACCTAGAAGTAGACCTAATTTAAAATGCAAAAAAGTGTACAGAAATATAAGGCTTTCAAAGGAGAATTTGCAAAAGATCAAAGGATATAAGTGTGATCCTGGGCTTATCTCTGTAATTCAGAGATAAAAGCCGAAAAACTGATGATGTTGATGATGATTGATATGATGATGCTGATGATGATGCTGATGATAATGATAATGACTTACTGCAAAGAGCCATGAACAGGTCAGCTGCAAATTTTCTGTCCGAATCAGCTGGAGGACAAATTGTACGGAATGTAGTCCAGTCATCATTCATCCTCAGACTAGACCGAACCAGGCTTCAAAAGAAATAGGTCACTGTACATTATGTCTCACTTATTCAACATTATGTAGAGTATAAAGTATAAAAGCAAAATAAGACTAATAGTTGTCAGGGAGAAAGATGCTAAGTAGTAAAACGTTAATCTTGTAGAACTTAAAAAGTTTAAAAAGTACTGGCATTTCATTTGTATGAATGGAAAATGTTTCCTTTGTATAAACAAAGTAAACATGAAATTGTCAGCAGTGACTTTAATGCACAAGAAATTTTAGAAATAATCTCATGAAACTCGGGAACAAATTTATAAACATGAAAATAAAACAATGTGCTTGCGGTTGTTTGCATGTGTGCGTGTGTGTGTGTGTGTGTGTGTGTGTAATTTTCACTGGTGCACATAGCTTTTACAGATTGAAAAGAAGGAGAATAAAGCAAAGTTTCACATATGTCATTTTTAAAGTATACATATGTAGCTCTACAGCTTACACCAAATAACGTTATTTAGGGAATTACTAATTTCACTAGCATAAATACTGAGGCCATATACCCAGTACTTGATAAAAGCCAATGTTTGGGAAGGCAAACGGTAAGACACCCATCATCTATAACAGTCCAGATGGGATCAAGAATGACATATGGCAGTAATAATGATACACACACTTGAAGAGATAAGTTAAGTGGTGTCACAGTGGGGTCAACAACTGAAGAACTCACAAGAACTGAGCTGCATTCAAGGCAGTACAATAAAGATGTTTTTGGTATTAAGACTGCGGAATCAAATACTATAGCCATTCTTTGTGTTAGACTAAGGCGTCATTGACATTGAAATATCGGATAATAAAATCTGTAAAAAGTGGAAGTTGATAACAGAAGGTCACCGCTACTTACATAAAATATTTTAAGGCCTATGACAGACGAGCGCGCTTTACTGTGCTGGAAATGTCGCTCACTTTAATTTGCGTTCAGACAAGCTGTAATTCCTGCACAATTCAGTATCATGAAACGACGCCATTTTCTTTTCTTCACAAGTGTGACACGTGGTTTTTTAAATAAACACGGCGGCAGGAATTGCCGCTCGTGTGACTGCTACGTATAACAACACTGCTTCGTGAACACGCCAGGCGTGAAATCCAGTCCGACGTGCTCTCGGCGTACATGATTCTGGGCAACACGTTTCAAGTACAATGGGAGCACGTCAGAGCTGCATTTCCTGCCTGACGCTCGTCTGTCCGCTCCCATTCAAACCAACGCTTCGTTAAACTGCGCAGTTTTTCCAGCGCACTAAAACGCGCTCGTCTTTCATAGGCCTTAAAGAGCTGCCAACTAGTCAATCCAAAACTTTTGAACATTTAAAAATTGACGTAGCTTGTTTCGTAATAAAGCAAGCATCAACAATTTTGTAGCATAATTCTCAGAATCAATTTGTCCTAAATTCAATAGAAATTTGAATCTTCTAGGTTTATCAGTTTAGAAGTTGTTTGTTGTAGTAGAAACAGCTGTTCAGGATTTACTTGAAATTTAAAATATTTACAGCAATGACTATTGACGTCATAAATATAGTAATACCCACTTCTGAAATTGTTAAATACAGTCTTTTTTTCGCATTGTAAAAAAAAAAAAAACAATAGATCTAAATTCTATAATAACTAGTAGCTTTCTCGTTGTGCTAAAGCGAATATCTATAACATAGCTACCAAGTTCCAAAATAAGGAACATCAACATTGGCTGGGGTTCAGGGATCACCGTAGGCCCCGGTGGGATCCAAAGGCAACGCCCTGGCGGGGGGACTGGCCCCCAGCCGAAAATAATTTCAGGACATTTTCAAGTTGAAATTTGGGTCTCTCCTGAGTTTAAACTGCATAATATGGATGATTAAATTCCTAATTAAAAAGGGTCTATTTGAGAGAAAGAGATATCTTATCAACTCTACATAGTTATAGGTTACTTTCCAAAATTTAATATGTGACGATCATCAAACAGCAAACTGAAGTAAATCTTTAGCTTTCTAAGTTGAGGTATAGACATAGGAATGTTGGCAGGTAATGGTTGAGCAGCAATCAATACTTTGAGGTCTGATACTGAAACTGTAAGCTAAAAAGTGTTTCTTTTTTGGTTTTGATTGTGTGTGTAATGACATCTCATCAAACAAATTAAAATCCTCTTGGCAGGAATATAATATAATAATCCAAGGAGATATCGAAGCCAAAGAATGCAATATGGGCCTTGGTCTAGTACAGTCTTTTTCAACAGATGCCACCAGACAATGACGAAAAAACTTATGTCTATCTCTAGATCTACTAGATCTAGATCTAGCCTACCACTACCACAGTACACAGCGCGAAGATTTAGTCCTGATTTAATTTACTGTGAATCGAATCCTCAACTGATTAATCTAGCTAATCCAGATTCTAGGTCTTGATTGATTCTTTATGGGCAGTCTTTTTCAACAGATGCTGCCAGACAATGATGAAAACACTCTTTCTTATGTCTAGAGCTACCACAGCGCATACTAGTACTAAGCTGGACTAGGACATGGCATTCGAGTTTCAAGCCAGATTTAGTCTTGTTCAAATGCTATGGCCAGTTGTGATTACAACACACAAAAACATCAATATCGATTACTCATAAAATGCTTAATCTTATTAGTATTAGTAATTTTTCGATTCTTCCTTTTTAAAATGCCGCAAGTCGACTAATTTGGTATCGTTGGCCCTAGTAAGTCTAAAAACATTTTGCCAGATTTTTTTTCAAAAAAGGCCAATTTAAAAATTTTTTAGGCCTAATACCAAAATACAGATTTTTAAAGCTAAAAACGGACAAACGGATTCCAGACCCAAACTACGAATTTGTTCCGTAAAAAACGGGACACTTGGCAGCTATGAAATTGAGAAAAAAAAAGGCGTAAGACAGCTAAAACTGCTTCACAATAAAAGCAACAGAGACCCTAATTTTCTTGATAAAAAAAATTTTAACATGAATTTCAACCTGTTAAGATGACTTAATATTGAATTTTTACCAGACAAGGAGCAAACAGACATCCTGAATAACATGAGTTCAGTCGCTTATATTCTCACCTGGTATACATAATGTGTCGAATATAAATGTAGCCAGACTAAGGGGCAACAAGGCTTCTCCTCGGGTCTTTAGCGTCCCATCCCGAAGTTGTTCTGCTCGGTTTCTGATTTCCATCATCTCCCGAATACCTAATGGAATCTTTTTTAGCAACTGCAACAGTTCAGATTCTCGGTGGGCAAGTTTCACCTACAGATAAAAAGTTCATTGAAAGGTAATAGTTATAGTGACTCAAAAGGAGAAAATTAGGGATGTACTTTATTAATTTATCACTATTACTATTATTACTGCTAATTAAAATTTTCTCAGAATTAGTTTTGGGTTGATTTTTTTTTAATTATCGCTTAACAAAACATGCTAAATTATTGTCTACAATAACCTTCAATTTACCAAAGCTATTTGTATTTACATAAAATGTATTACTTTACTCTAAAACAAATTGTAAAGACACCTTAAAGATATAGATAGTATATCAAGCCAACCCTGTAAATCGGCAACAATGGCTGAAAAACTAATGATGATTATAATAAAAGAGTGAAATAAGTCCCAGTGATGTGGTCACTTTGTAGCTGATCATCATAACAGTAGTATCAGCGACACGCAAAATACAGAGATTAGTTTATAAGGAGTATCACCCGGTTACCAACTACCATACTATGACTAATCACTTAAACACACTCAAATATGAGAAGAAGTGTGACCTCCTATGATATCACTAGCATTGAACTAAGTCTAATTATTGCCTTCTTAGTCATGAATCTGTGGTCCATTGGACTGGCTTCAGTGTTTCTAACTGTGTTAGAAGCTACCTTTCAGTCTATCCGCTTTCTGCCGTTTTCAAGTCTCATCGATTCTTAAGATGAAAATGACCATGAGTATTCTATGAGGTGGTAGTGGATACTTGCCATCATATACCCAGAGTCCTTGCCTTGGCCAAAGGAATTAAACCTCCCACATCTGTAGCGCATGAGGTGCATGAGCACACACGTGCCACAGTACATCAAATGTCTGGCAGTGTTTGCTAGCTCATGTGCGAGCGAGTTGGTGTAAATAATATTCGATCACAGCCCAGAGCACCAGGGTCTGAGGGGACAGGACTCCCTTGCAAGTACTTAGGCAGCACCTCTTAGTTTCAAACAATAATCCTTCATGTGATTTTGTGAAATTACATAACGATTGGGGTCCAGAAGTTTTTAGATTCTATAGGTTGCTCCAAACAAGTGTTATTGGCTGTTACAGAGAAAAGCCAGCCACTAATTACAAGGGCTAGGCTAAGGGAAGCATTATTGTATCTTGCAGCAATGGCATTAGATGATGACAAAGAGAATACAGAGACAGCAATGGCAAAAAAATTTCTTTTTCATACACCAGGATTCAAGATAGACATTTGTCCAGTAGATTTTTGGCACTATGGACATTTCACAATCAAGATGAAGATCTCTTAGTTCTATGTAGACAAAACGGACAAGATCTATAAGGTTAGACCTAAGCTCAATACCCTTATGGTTGAATTTCATAAATTTTACAAGCCAAAGAATTTTTTCAGTCTGGATGAAGGTAACATTTCTACCAAGAATCAGAACCATCTCTCCACCAAATTATATATCAGATAAGCCAGCAAAGTTCAGCTTAAATTAAATGTTTTACGCAAGTTTTATGCCATGTGAAGAAGAAGAGAGCCATTACATTACTACATAGGCATACAATGAAAGATATCCCATGAGGACTCTTCATCTCAGTGCTATTTGATGTGTTGGAGCATGACTCATTAACTCTGCTGGTGCATCAATGACCAGGTCCTAATCATGACCAATATTACAATTCAGTTCACACTTTATCATTTTGTGAATTAGCTCAATAACACTTTTATTTTACAAAGTAGAGAGTGTCATGTCAGGAACACTCTTTATTACTAATACTTTGTTAACCAGTAGCCTAAATCATATTTTAAGAATGCCCAATAGGACTTCAAAGCCTTTTTTAGAAAGTGTTTACTTCTATTATGTCCTAACTGTTAAACAGTGAACTCCTTTTCGTTTCATTCTTTGTGACTGATTCCATTTTCCTATACTTCTAGAAACCGAAGAAGAACTAACTAGAAATCTTTTGAAAATTTAATGAATAAGAAAACTTCTTACCTTACTGTAAATAAGGGGCAAAAAGAGCTAGATGTAATGATAATGTTAGCTCCATTATTGAATATGATTGAACATACCTCTATGGATTTGTTAGATGCTGGAGGCCTGGCTAGCTCCATGCCAAACATTCCAATTTTAAAGGCTAAATGGTGGCACTCCTCATCCTCACACAGAACAGTACTCAGGAAGGAAGCTTTCAGCAGCAGAGCACTAGCCAACATGCTGATATTTGTCAAGGCCTTCTTTTTCTTTGCTGGAAATCATGAGATGTAAAATTGGAAGACAATATTATCATTTTTTTACTCTTTTGATTGACAATGACTTTCTTACAATGATAAGAGAAATGTATTTCAATAGCTATGGATTTCTACATGAACTGCTGTAAATATATATATATTTTATTAATTTGTAGATCGAGAGATTCCGTTGCATTTCAATAAGTATATTATAAATATATTATTGTCATCTGTTATCATCATGAACATCTGAAACTTTATGAGAATCAAAAGGTTTCTCGACCATGATACGCTCACGACGATGATCAGGTGCCTAATAACATCAAGGCTTGATTACTGCAATGTCATTGTACATCGGGCTATCATCAAAACATCTATGCTTGTTCAAAATTCAACAGCTACAATATTGAAAAACATGCCTAAGCAGCATCACATCACTCCAGTTTTGAGAGAACTACACTGGCTTCCAGTGGAATACCGCATAAAACTTAAATTACTTTTTTCTAACATTTAAAGCCATCAACGACTGTGGACCACCATACTTGAAAGACTAATTCACCAAAGTTTAACCACCAAACCAGACAAAATTTCAACATTAGGCTCACACCTAGAAATTTTAGAACTCAAGTAGGGAACAAAGCATTTTCTGTTGCGTTGACAGCCATACGGAATTCGTTTCCAGCTTCCATAAGAAATGTTGATTCTACTGAACCATTCAAGCGAGAGCTCAAAACTTTTTTATTTCAACAAGCCTTCACTTGACTTTTCACTGCATTTAAATCATGTAGCGCCACAAAGCAGTTCTACTGGAGTGTGCGCGATACAAGTGCCTTATTATTATTATTATTATTATTATTATTATTATTATTATTATTATTAATATTATTATTATTATTATTATTATTATT
>JAUEKS010318270.1:733-13183 GCA_031762815.1 Tylodina fungina
AATAATAATAATAATAATAATAATAATAATAATAATAATGATAATAATAATATATACGACTCAGGTACGACTTTGTTTATCAATCAGACCGAGCTACAATTATGGTACAGCTGGTGGGGGTGGTGGTGCACTGTGACGGTGGTAGGGATTGTAGTGATGGCGGTGGTTGTGGTGGTGGTGGTGGTGGTGATGGTGGTGGTAGTGGTAGTGGTGGTGGTGGTGGTGGTGGTGGTGGTTTAGTAGTGGTGGTGGTGGTGGTGGTGGTGGTGGTGTGTGTGTATGGACGTATGTGTGTGTGGACGTATGTGTGTGTGGGCGTATGTGTGTGTGGACGTATGTGTGTGCAGGCGTGTGTGTGGGGGGCGTATGTTTGTGGACGTATGTGTGTGTGTGTGTGTGTGTGGACGTATGTGTGTGTGTGTGTGTGTGGACGTATGTGTGTGTATGGACGTGTGTGTGTGTGTGTGTGTGTGTGTGTGTGTGTATACAATTTCCACCCTAAATTAATATCACTCACGAAATCGCTATATTATGTCAATAAACAGGCAGTTGTGAAACTTGAAAACACGACCACCAAGAGTTGCAAAGTAAACAGAGGAGTAAGACAAGGCTGTATACTATTACCCTACTTATGCAATCTTTTTTGAGCCAAAGTTTTATGTCACTTGCAATACAAATAGGTTATTTAAGTGACAGAATGTGTCTTCAACTCTCAAAACACAAAAAGTGCACTTTTAAATACGTGAAATTGGAGACTGCTAAAATAATCTTTAGATACTCATGATCGTCTGAGCTCATGTAAGAAGGACAACTGAAGAAGAAAAAACAAAAACAGGGTGACGTAAAGGGAAGAGGGGAGGAAGAGGAGGAGAAGAGGAAAAAAATGATGGAGAGAGGTGGAGGAAAGACAAAACGGACAAAGAAGAAGCTGAAAAAGGAGAAGACGTATCAGAAACATACCTCATCATCAGTAGGTAATCTCCCTTCTTTCCTCTCCCTTTCTCCATCTTTCTCCTGTCCTCTTGCATGCCCACCAATTATGGAAGAGCCATTGTTATGAAAGACTGGCACCGACAAACGCTTTTCAGGTGTTGCCATCGATCGCCGTAGATCGCCATCGCTTCCACTGCGAGAAATTCTCACGCGTTGTCTTCTCTTAATGGGTGTCTTCTCCCTTACTGTGTCAAAACACGAGCCAGCAAATATGTCATCCTGTGCCATAGTTCCAGGCTGCGAGAGAGATGCGTCCATGCTATTCTCTAAAGGCACCTTGTAAAATTCTCCCCTCGCATCTTCAGTACCGCTCAGGTCAAAGGAAGCATTTTGAGCAAAGATATCACTGAATGAGTCATCCCTGACGAACGCACTGCTCCCAGCGATGACCTCTCCATTACCAGACGTTAAGAAGATTTCATCATCCACCCAATGGTAGCCATCTATGACGTCAACTTTTGTTGAAGTGTCATTAGTTTGCAAGGGAGAAGGACTCACTCGTGGCCTCTCAGAAGGATCGAACTCGCCACTGTTGAGGCTGGAGAGACTGTGGTTCAGCTCATCGACGGTTCGTGAAAGGCTTGCGATTTGTCTGGAGATTTCGTCAAATTCCCGGATTGCAATGGCCTCTTCCTCACACACAACTGGTGTATCTTTCGTGCGGACCACATTATTCCCATTGTCGTCATCTCCCTTTTCAAAGCTTTTGTTGTTCAATATCTCGTTTAAGCTTGTGACTGAGAGCCGATCTCTGCTTTCATTTCCGGAAGACAAGAGACTTCTGTTGGAGTCTACCTTACACAGACTATAGAACTGACCGTTGAATAATTTCTGGTAATCCACGGCTAACCTGGGACTGTCATCACTGGTGTGGCCGATCTGGCTCATGGAGGCATCCAGGGAATCCCGCAAGGATGTCACTTCGGACCCTTCCTCATCCAACTCTGTCACATCTGACAGATCTAGATGGAGGGGTTGGCACCATGTCATGCCGTGGGGTTGTGTGTGATGCGGGTGGCTCTGGCTCTGGTGGATGGCTGCTCCATGGTGGAACGGATGGATCATGGCGTATGGATGTTTGGGAGGGAAGGAAATGGGCTGGGTGGGGAGGGGCCAAGACATCCTCAGATGGCCGTTGGTTCCATGCTGAGACTGGTGCTGGTGTGAGGAAACACTACAGTCATCTTCCTGCAGAGGGAGACATGTGATTTCTTTTTAAAATCATCAGTTATAAGCAAAAAGGCTTCATACACTATTTTGGTAAGTGATTTTATACACACATGCGCGCGCACATACACACACACACACACACACACAGACGCAGACACAGAGACACCACACATTCCTCTTCTTCTTTCAGGTTATTCCATTTTACAGGGGCCGCCACTGCAAATACTCACGCGTTCAAAATTTTGAGAATTTGTTTTCATGGCTGGATACCTTCTTTAACACCAACCTCCCATATTTGCTCATACTACGGTGGCTGTTCAAGGATCGATAACGTGGGATAAGATATGAAATAATGTTAGAACTTTAGAAATCTGAGATTTTGTCCGGCAGCATGCAAGCCCACTCTTCTAACCATGTTCTCCTTCCAAGGGCTTTTTACACACAGGACCTCCTAGTAACAGCCCATTTCCGATAGGGCTTACAACCTAGTTGGAGCCAGATATTATTTAAAAAAAATAAAAATATTCATATAGGCTGTTAATCGAACTAGGAACGTTGTATCTACAGGAGGAATGTTATCAGCTGAGCTACTTGTTTTCCTATACACACATACACATGCACGGGCACACACACACACACATACACACGCACAGGCGCACACACACACATACATTGGTTAGAAAGGCCCAGCAAAAAAGTTACGTTCTTTAAACTACAAACATATCGCTTAATGAAAAATTATATTTAAAGACACTGTCTAACTTAACAAAAACAACCCACTACTATCACTAACATTTAAATTAATGTTTTGACTCAATGTTCTGGTTCAAATAAATATCGTCGAGAAAAATATGTTTGAAGGCATTTCCTAATAAAAACAAAAGTCACTAAAAGAGAAATTAACAAATATAACAACTATACAAAAGCAAAAGCTATCCACACGAAAGGCCACTATAAATAAGCTACAACCACATAGAGTGTATGTTCAATGAGTGTTCTTAAAAGATTTGAAATCAACAGCAGAGAAATGCAGGAGTGATTACTTCACACTTTCCTTCTGAAAGGATTCTAATCCAAACATCCTTTCCAAAACACCTACAACATTATTATAATAGAACAGTGGGATGCTTCAAGAAACCGTCAAAGAATAAGATTTAACCACCCCGCTCTCTAAATCCTCCACAGCACTGCAGAAGCGAAATGTGTGATATATCATTTAAATACATGAAGCGTGAATAAACAAACTTACCGCATAGGATTCTTCACGTTCCCAACCTTCTGGATCTTCAGATGGAGAACAACAAGACCTTCGTGGTATAAAGTCCATCTCAGACACTGACGTCGACCTTTCCAGGACTTTGCTGCTGTCCCACGACCTTTCGAAAAGCTCTTCATACATTGAGGTAGACTTGGGTTTGGAGCAGAGACTGAACTCTGATTTGCAGCGACGAAGGCACTGAAAGCTGCCGGCGCAGTCCGTTCCATGAATATTGATGGGATGAGGTAATGGTAGGCTCAGAAATCTAAGGATAGAGTCTTGGAATTGCTGCTGTTGTTGCTGTTGCTGCCTATTTCTGGTGGAAGACATAGATTGAATAACTTCCGTACTGCTGCAAGTTCTAATCTGCATAGATGGAGTCGTTGCGGATGTCGTATAAAGTAATGAAGGACTATTGCGAGGATTGCTTGCTTCAATGTTATTGCTGTGAACACTGTGGTCGTTGCTTGTGACCACAGCATGGTCGTTGTTTTTGATAATATTACCGTTTAATCTTCGGCTTGCTGCACGAGAGTTAGCAGCAACACTGCCACAGCGGTCTCCGGTGAAAACGACATTGTCTTGACATACCGATGAAAGATGTGCCACGACATTGTCCTCATCCGTGGTCTCAGAGTCAGAAGAGATCAGTTGATAAGCCTGATTGGTCAAGACAATGCGGGCACTGTGACTGGGTGGTTGGTGGGCACAGGCAGATTGGGCTCGTTGCTGATGTGCTGCCACATGGTCAGTGCCAGTGCACGTGCCACCCTGAGATGACTCCGACAGTGATGATTTGGACATAGATGAAGATGACACCCCATGCTCACGTTTATCACATGATGAATCAACAGGTAAGGGGAGGGAACATGTATAATGAACATGAATGTTGCTAAGGCTGGCACTAGAATTATTTACACTTGTGGACACTGAAACCACGACAGGACAAACACCATCAGTACTGCTTCCAGACACAGTACTTATGTTGCTTCCAACACAACCAGACTCAATCTTGGACAAGCTAGAACATATAGCCTCAGATTCTATGGGATTCCTTAGAGCATCTCCATTACTGATTCCGTGTTCGTATTCACTGTTTAGAATTTTTCTCTCTGTTGTCAAGATTTCACTACTGCTATGTGGGTTCGTCATTGAGGAATGACATGATATAACAGTGCTGAGTATATTGTCTGTGAGTATATTTTCATGCATTTTCCCCGACATGTTTTGATTACTTCCCTTTGTACAGTCTTCTCCCAATGATTCAACTTTGGTGTTCTTCTCTTTATAACCTTCCCAGTTATCTGCAGGACTTCTCTTACCCGATTGTTTTGACATACTCTTGGACCCAGCCTGTGTACTACTGTAAAACCCTTTTGGCAATCGCTTGCCGCCAGTCGGGGATGTTTTTGGAGAAGACGAGCCCATGTTAACAGATTTATGCTCATTTTTTACGGGGCTTTTGTTCGAAACTGAAATTGGAATACCGCTGTGTTGAGATTGGCTCTTACTAGGGTTTTTTGAACATCTGCTAAAATTATTAATTGAAGCATTGGGGGAGCTAGGGCAAGGTTTTTTCACTCCATTTGGACTTCCTGGAGGTTTGCATTTGTGAAATTCATTCGTCAACCGTCTAGGACTCTCAGGTTGTTGGAAGCAGCTTGGGATGAATGAGTTTGGGGAACCCGGAGATGAGGAGTTTGAATTGCTGGAAGATTTACACTTGTGTTCCTTATGGTGGCATGGGCTGCGGGGAGCACCATTCAGCTGTGTACTATCTGTGTCAAACAATCTGGCCATTGTTGAGACCTTGTTGCAGCAGGGACTGACAGGGAGATCGCTGCTGGACGAGGTGGACACCTGGGATGAGGAACTGGTCACCATCTCGGCTATACTGTGGATGGATGTCTCAAGTGCAGAATCCGGATCACTCGTGAGGTCAAATGATCTATCTCGGCTAGGAATGACAGAGTCTGAATTCCTACGTTCTTCCACAATTGCCACAAATGGCTCTTGTGTGGGCGTCTTGCTCGTCCCAGGTAGAGGTTCTGAATCGGTCTCTGATAACTTTCGGCATAAGGTGTCACTGAACTTCTCCAAAATTTCTGGATGGATATCAGATGACATGGTGGAATAACCATCATCTTTACTGCCTGATCTTTCTACCCTCAAATTTTCAAAGCTTGAATCTGATGATTGACATTTTGTTTGGAAGAGACCCCCTGCCTCCTGGTTTTGTTTTGATGAAAGGTGCTTAAAATTGTCTTTAACAGCCATTTTCACAAGATCTTCTACCATTTCTGAATTGGGATATCCATGAAACACTTGGTTCTGCAGCAGAAAGCCAACTGTAATGTTGTTACTTCCTGTGCCTGGAAAGTCTTTGGAAGGATCTTTGGAAGAGTCTTTCTTTTCATTTTGAGGTAATCTTGCTTCTGGCTTTACAGCTTTTGTTGGTTTTCTGGCTACCGGTGGCGGGGCCTTAGATGGACTTTTCAGTGGGCTGGAGGGGCTAGTGGAGACACTGCCACTGCTCTCATTGCTTGTTCCACTTATTCTGGAAGGGTGAACAAACGTGCCATCTTTTTTCACTTCGATGACAGATGATTTCATATCTGAATTTTGTCTTGACCCAAACATTTTCATAGGTGATTTGTCCTCTGAGCTTGTAGAGCTAGTGGAGCTAAAGCCCTGGAAATTAAAACTTTTATCCTGGGGAGCCAGAATCAGCTGTCCAGGCCGTGCTAGTTTTGGGCTCTCTGCTGTACACGCTTCACTCGGAATCATTCTCGGACTCTGGACTGGACTAGCCCCATTCAAGACTGTTCTTGGGCTTGGGGCCATTGCTTCTCTATTGATGACCAGAGTTAGGAGCTCATTCCTAGAGAAGGAGTGTGGGTCTCGCGTGCTTTGAAGCCAAGGGGGAGTACCCCTGTGAGACATAGAGGGCGAGGGAGATGGGGAGGACTGAGAGTAGCTTCCCTTACTGGCATAACCAAGGTCATGTGATCTCTGGCTAAGGTTGGGGGATGGGGAAGGAGATGGAAGAAAAGTGGCAGATCCACTCTCAGCATGAACTTCAGCAGAGATCTGTTTGAAATTTGCCTTGGTCAGTTCTGGTTTACCGGCCAAACTTCTGGTCATAGCTTGTTGGGAAACATTTTTTGAGACAGTGGGAGTACTGAAGGTACCTTTCTCCGGCTGATTTCCAGCCTGAGTAGAAACTAGTTTCTTTAGTGAAGAAGAATTGCTGGTTTGAGCACCTCCTGGTTCCAGTGTCCCTGGTTTCCCTTGGGGATCTCCACTGGAAGATAATCTGTGCGTCTGCGGGATACCAGATGATTCTGGAGATGAAGATGTTGATCTAGATCGTGAGGAGGAGCTGAAACTGCCCACTCTAGCTTTTGCCTCCATAGCATTGTTAGATATTGTGTGTCCTGTCAAACGGTCAATTCTTTTCCTAGGAGAAATACACACAGAAGACCAATCTGAGAAAAAGTCATCATCAAGAGCCACCTCTCCCTCCATGCTGCTGTCCAATAGTTCATTGAGGGACATTGTTGAAGCAGTGCTGAAATCTCTGGACACAGGCCGAGAATCACTGTCTTCATCGCTGTAGTCATAGTAATAATATTGGCCAGGAAGCTGAGATGGCGATTTTGGACATTTTACAGGATCGATAAATGGATTGCGTAAAGCTGGAGAAGCAGCTGCCATAGATGGCACTTTTTTCTTCCCTAAACTCTGAGGTTGTAACGATGGAGTTGTGACAGTAGCAGCTTGTTTCGATGTTTGTAATTGTTTTTTAGATGCAGATTCTGATTTCATTGGAGGCTGGGGGTTGTCTTCGGACGAGTGTTTGGCTAAAAGTTTTTCAAAGTTCTTATTGAAAGCTTCAAAACTCTGATGCTTGATGTCAGATGTTGGCATCATAGTGGCAGAATCTCCATTTAACGAGGTCACCAACATGTTTTGTGATGATAACTTGGTCTGAGATGAAGCCTTGCTAAGGTGTAAAGCATCCAGCAATGTTTGTGACTGTGGAGGTGAACTTTTGTTATTCGTACCATAGAAACTGAGTGCATCTGCTGAGGTTGATTGTTTCAATCTTTGCACCGGGAAATAGTTCCTTTCTTGTGTTTCGGATCCTCTTCTGCTTCTACTCTCTCCTCGAGCACCCTTCCTGATCCAGGGGAAAGGACCAGAGGAAACGCGATCTAAACTTCTAGTCCTTCGTTCATACACACTGATGTGCATCATTTTGGGACTGGAGTTGGTGGCAGGAAATTCTGTCTCTATTTTGGTCTGCACAATCTGCTCTCTGGCATCCGGAGATGGAGGGCTCGTGCTTGCTGAGCTAGTGGAACCTGGGCTTGTCTCCCCTTCTCTACCAGGGCATGCCAAGATTTTATCTCGCAGCCATGGTGGGGGTGAGCTCAGCTGTGGTTTTCCTGGGCTGTCATCGCCCATCTGCCAAGACAATTGATGGAAAATGTTTAAGAAAAGACAGGTCAAGTAAAAACCAAAGATATTGTGTATTTTTCCATTCATCTTTCCTCTGACATTTTTCTTATTGTTTGCTTCGTAAATGCTATTTGTAAAATATTGAACCTCCATAAGCATCAGAACAATTTGCTAGGAAATGTCAAACTCTGCGACCAAAAACAGTCATCAAGAGAAATTTCAAACATTTCCGGAGAAACCATACAAATGGCAAGTACCTGCATGATTCAATGCATGAACCAATCTAATATAATAAATAACAACTTCATATTCTCTGTAACACATTGATAATGTATTGGGCCCTATGCCCTATGTATCGAGCTGGTCGTAACTCTAAGAATAGATTTAAGTAGGTCAGGGCAAATGTGTCTAAATTTGGTAAACGAACATTTTGCTGACGTAAGGTGCGCAATGCAATATTTGGTGATTTCTAGGTCATTCTGGGACTGTAGAGAATTCACTGGGCGTTTCGGGGAAAGTCGAGAAGTTTCGAGAGTATGTACATCAGTATATAAAGAAGGGAATGTGAGTGGGAGTAGTCCAGTCTGTCAGTGAGAGTGCAGGAGCCAGTCCACAGTGTGTGATAGTGATTCGGTGATTCTATTTCAGCCAGCATCTTTGACATTGTGAGTAAAGGAAAGTTATTCAAGTTCGTTTCTTATTATTCTATTAGTCTCCATTGTTTATAGAGCGTTGTATCAGATCTAGATACAAAACCGGTGTATTCTGTTCTTTACCCTTCCGACCTGCAATACGATCTCTATATGATTATCTCACTTAAACATGCAAGAATGAAGAAACATACTTAAAATATGAACAACTGAATGAATTCAATATCAATCTACCCTTTTTCTCCCTTTTTTTTTCTCTCTCCTCGATTCATCCTTCCTTCCGTATCAGATCTAAATCATAGGAATTTGGTTGAAGTCCCAAAATTGCATCCTTTATTTCATCTTCATCTGTGGGTAAAAAAGCTATGCTACACGAATGTGTGAAATGTTAGAGATAATAAGAGGCCCTCCCAAATATGTCTTATTAATTCAGTTGTATATGTAAAGAACATAGAAAAATTAGAAATTTCACATCAGATCCATGTGGGAGCATAGCTTATTTTCATTTCCTGGAAAAGTTCATTTGAAATAGTGAATAGTTGTCTGCACATTTTTATACGTTTTCAAATTTAGCCCCAATAAAGTGTTCAGATCTCTTTACAAGTTTGTTAACCCGCACTTTCAATGGCCTAAAAATGGCTCGATGACTTGCAACCACAATTACCTCCATTGTTTTTCTGCTTATCTTGGGTTTTTTTTGGGTGGGGACCTTGTCTGATCAGATACTGTTACTTTTATAAAAGGGTGTTCATCCAAACTGCCTCAAGAGTATTCAGTTTAGTTTCTCTGCAGTCAGCAAAGTTACACCTGATACATAATGTAGGACATCTATCTTAAATTTGATCATATCTTTATATTTTAGATTTCTTGAATTTACTTTCATTTTAGCAAATTCAAGTTTCGATGTGGCTTAAGTCCACAAGTAAAAGACAGTGATCTGAAATTATTGTATTCACAACACTAACACTAAGACTTGACAGAGGCACCCACAATAGGGAAGATCCACCAGTTTAGAATGTGACCAAACTTAAAAGATGGTTATCTAAAAGCTGTCACACATCATTTTCTTTTAGAAATCGATGCTCACCTAGCCCTGTTCCTCCTCCAGAACTGCTTCTTAATTCCCCGGCTTCTCTACACACTGCGTAGATCGCCCTGTTTTCATCATATTGACAAGTTGGCCTCTCTCGACTGAACCCTTCGGAGCACTGTTTCCAAGATCTGCAATGTCGAATTCGATGATGCTGGATGGAAACAGGCCACACTCCCTGTATCTTTCAGAGACATTGAAATACGTACAGCCACTGATGTCACCTTGCCAGCTTTTGCGTCAAATGATTTGGTCGGTCAGATTCTACGCAATATCTACCTCTGAGTTCGACGATATCGTAGATGGTTGGAAGTCCGCAGTCTATGAAATCTCTTCTGTCTCGCATAGAAATATGCAACGAAGCTGGGTATCAGTCGTGTATGATGCAAAATCCCAGTCAATTAAATCAGCAGCCTGTCAAAATCGTCTCGCTCAAATCGTTACCGCAGCTCAGGATCACAACGGTGACTGGCTACACGCGATCCTAATAACCCAGCTGGGGACAAAGTTCAACGACGAAGAGCTGCGCATAACAGTCGCCCTATGTCTCGGTCTCAACATCTACAGACCACACATGTGCACATGCACCGCCACAGTATCCACAGACGGGATCCTACCACTCTCCTGTTGATTCAGAGCCGGTCGATTTTCCCGTCAAGCGGCTGTAAACGACATCGTGAAAAGAGCCTTAGATGCATCTGGGATGTACTCGGTTCTTGAACCTGCCGGCCTGGATCGGGGCGATGCTCGCCGTCCAGGCGGAATATTTCAAAATGGTAAATCTCTTGCATGGGACGCCACATGTACGAACTCCTTCTCGCCGAGCAATATCAATTCGTCCACCACAAACCCAGGATCAGCAGCAAGAGTGACTGAAAACGCATATGAAATATGCCAACCTGCAAAACTACTTCATCTTCGTTCCAATCGCCATTGAAACTTCTGGTATAATCAGGCCGTCTTGTGTCGCAGCTCATGTAGGCAGCTCCGGTGGACTAGGATCTCATATAATAAAAATATAAACTTAGTCTATTAAAAAATTTCTTTAAGTTCACTGCATTAGTACCCAAAACAACTGCAAACCACTGATAACTTAGCCATTGTTCATAGCGCTTACATCCGAAACAACCGAAAAACCACAGTAACTACCGTAGCAATCCAGAAAAGGCAGAATACGGACTTTCAACGATGAATATGGACTTATTGACTCCAGATGCCAAATACGGAACAATTTCGTATTTTACATGGAACGGTTGGTAGCTATGCTAGCTTGACACTGTTACATACCCTACCTATGACAGTAACCACCCCACCCTCACCCCTTTCAGCTTAACCCTTTATCAGTCTTGTGCTCAAACAACAAGCTATTATTCATTTCATTTCACACTTGACAGCAAGCTTACCATTTCGGTATTCTCTGCCTCAATTTTCTGCATGAGATTGGCTTTGTCCACTGGATAGGGTATACTCAAAGCTTCATACTAATGGATGAGAAACATGGAGAAAAAGCATTTAATAAATCATAAAAAACACTACTTAGATCTTTAAACTTGTGATGTTGGGGAAACAAAAGAAAACTGGTAGGTACACATCCATATTGAATAAAAAATTTCTGATCCCACAAAAAGTCGGATTGAAAAATTTTTTTTTTTAAACTACAAAAATACAGATGGAGAAAAATAGTTAAAATTTAACTGAAATCCACCAAAACAGAATGCCATGTAATCAAAAATTCCTTTGTTTAATTGAGAGCATCTTAATCAAGTTATCAACCAAGTCATGTATACAAACACCCACACTTGAAAAAAAATATACACATAATTATTCTACATATCTGAACAACTTACAGCTTTCTGAAATTTATCAGCCATTGCAGGATCCGGCAATCTAGCTTTGTAGCCAGCAAAGTCTATTTTTGGCAGACTCTCTGGAAGCTGATGAACTCTGTACAAAGAAAGTGGTAGAGGAACAACTGAGTCAAAGTCAATGAATCTCCTTTCTCTCTTCAAAAGTTATCTTATTTCCCGAGCTACTATTGTACCTTTGTCAGCACAACTACTTGACAAATACCACTCATTGCCTCAGCTACACTGTTCATGTTGTTATCGTTCTTTTTATAATACTAAAGCACAAATTTCATCAAGGTTGTAGAGAAGTATTTTGTGATAGTTCTGAACTGCTCATCATCAACACTCTTTTTTTTTGGCTGTAGTCCCTGATGACAAAGAGTTATCCATGACACCAGACACCACAAATCTGTTTAGGGTCCCTTTTTCATTTTGTTAAAAGAGCAAGGATTTACAGCAGGATGTCATCCCTGATGCCAACCAGACTGTTATATGTGGCAAATAATAAAATCAATATAGATCTAATTCAAGAGTAGGCCAAACAACAACAACGCTTTTATTCGCTTCTCGTCATCACTCCCCCTCTCCCTTCTGTTCACTCCCACATTTCTGTTCAGCACACTACACCACATCTCCCCCTGATCTTGAGATCACAAATCAGTTATATAGTCAGCCATACAGGTCGGTGGTCGCCTCTCACATGATTCTCGAACTCCCTGATCATCACTCACTTCAATGCCTATGTAGCGGTCCCTTTCATTGTCTTTACCGCCACATTATCCTGCCCAAGATGCCATTTTCAAGATCACCTATTACTTCCACTGCATCACCAATTCTTTCAGTTCCGTTCTCATTTTCTGGCTCACTACCATATGAATCACTCGATCCTGCATAGCGGACATTGTTTGAATTGTTTGAAACGTGTTTTACACCCCTAGCAACACTTATTAGGTTATATAAGGGGTGGGACCTATGTAT
>JAUEKS010318491.1:0-13166 GCA_031762815.1 Tylodina fungina
GATCCTCTACCTAAGATTGCTAGATTCTTGGGATTTAAATCTTTCTGAAGAAAGTACGAATATATATGAATACGGACCACCTAGCTGCACTCTGAACTGCAGAGACTTTCGTAGTCTATCCGTAGTCGACTGCAGATAAAGCCAGCTTTTTAAGTTTTCAAAAAAAGAGAGTTCGAGGTGAGGTATTTTTATCCATTTGTAAAATCCTTATTTGTTTCTCCGTCTTCGTCTACGTGTCTATTAACCGGATGTGCCAACAAAATTTACCCATGCAACGCGTGGTACTTTGCTAGTTAACTAATAAATTACTAAATCATTAAACTATTAAACAACTAAAATACTAACATCTAAACTACTAAACTACTAACTACTGACTACTACACTACTAAACTACTAAACTACTAAACAATTAAACTACAAAACCACTAAACTACAAAAATACTAAGCTACTACAATATTAACAACTAACTACTAAACTACTAAACTACTAAACTACTAAACTACGGAACTACTAACTACTACACTACTAAACTACTAAACTACTAAACTACGGAACTACTAAACTACTAAACTACTAAACTACAAAACTACTAAACTACTAAACCACTAAAATACTAAACTACTAAGCTACTAAAGTACAAACAACTAACTACTAAACTACTACACTACTAAAATACTAAACTATTACATTACTAAACTACTAAACGACAAAACTTCTAAACTACTAGCCTACTAAACTACAAATCTACTAAACTACTAAACTACTAACTACTAGTTACTAATCTAGTAATCTAATACACTGATAAATTAGTTAACTACTAAACTAGCGAACGACTAAACTACTAAACTGGTAAACTACTAATTACTAAACTACTAACTATTAACTACCAAATTATTAAACTACTAAACTACTATACGGCAAAACTACTAAACTACGAAGCTACTAACTACTAATTACTAAACTACTAGAATATTTAACAAAAAAGCTACTAAACTACTAAACTACTAACTACTAGTTAGTAATCTACTAAACTACTTAACTACTAAAATAGTAAACTACTAAACTACAGAACGACTAAACTAGTAAACTGCTAAACTACTAATTACTAAACTATTAACTACGAACTAACTAGCTATTAACTTCTAAACTACTGAATTACAAAAGTATTAAACTACTTAACTACTAAACTACTAACTACTAACTACTAACTACTAAATTACTAAACTACAAACTACTGACTATAAACTAATGACTAATAAACTAAAAAACTACAAAACTCCTAACTCCTAACACCTAAACTACTATCTACTAACTACTAAACTACTAAACCTGTAAACTCACTCACTCACTCACTCAATCCCGCAACCTGGCTGGTCGTTGGGGAGATTTGAGAGAAGAAAAAGTCACCGTCCTCCATCCGTCTCTGTTGGCCGCCGCAGTCAAGAGTTGAACTAGTATTAGTAAACTACTAAACTGCTAAACAACTAAACTATTAAAATATTAAACGACTATACTACTAAATTACTCAACTACTAAACTACTAAACCACTAAACTATAAACTATTAAACCACTAAACTACTAAAAGACTAAACAACTAAGCTACTAAACTACTAAACAACTAAACTACTAAACTAAAAGACTACTAAACTACTAACTACTAATTACTAACTATTAACTACTAACTACTAATTACTAACTACTAAAGTACTAAATCACTAAACTACTAAACTACTGAACTACTAACTACTAACTCCCAACCTACTAAACTACTAAACTACTAAATTACCAAAGTAATAAACTATTAAAGTACTAAACAAATATATTACGGAACTGCTAAACTAATAAACTACAAACTACTAACTACTAAACTACAAAACTACGAAACTACCAACTACTAATTACTAAACTACTAGACTACTGAACTACAAAACTCCTAAACGACTAAACTACGAAACTACTAATCTACTAAACTACTAAACTACTAAACTACTAAACTACAACATTGCTACACTACTAAACTCCTAAAGTTGTAAATTACTAAACTTCTGAACTACTTAACAAATAACCTATTAATGATTAACTAATAAACTACTAAACTACTAAACTACTACACTACAAAACTACTAAACTACTAAACTACTAACAACTAAACAACTAAACCACTAGACTACTAAACTATGGACCTACTAAAATACTAAACTAGTATATTGCTAAACTACTAATTACTAAAATGCTAACTATTAACTACTAACTAATAACTACTAAGTACTAACTACTGCCTATTAACTAATAAATTACTAAATTATTAAACTATTAAACAACTAAAATACTAACAACTAAACTACTAAACTACTAACTACGAACTACTAGACTACTAAACTACTAACCTACTAAACAACTAAACTACTGGCCTACAAAGCTACTAAACTACTAAAATTCTAAATACTAACTACTAAACCACTAAACTATTAAACCACTTAACTACTAACCTTCTAAACTACTAAGCTATAAAACTATTAAACTAATAACTCCTAACTCCTAAACTCCTAAACTACTAATGTACTAAACTGCTAAACTACTAAATTACTAAACAACTAAACTACTAAACTACTAAACTACTGATGCACTGAATTAGTAATACTACTAACTACTAATTACTAAACTACTAAACTATTAAACCCCTAAGCTATTAAGCTACTAACAACTAACTACTAAACGACTAAACTGCCAAACTACTAAACTACTAAACTACTTAAATTTAAAACTACTAAACCACTAAACTACTAAACTACAAAGCTACTACAGTACTAACAACTAACTACTAAACTACTAAACTACTAAACTACGGAACTACTAAACTACTAAACAACTGAACTACTAAACTACTAAACTACTAAACCACTAAACTACTAAAGTTCTAAGCTACCAAAGTACAAACAACTAACTATTAAACTTCTAAACTAATAAACTACTAAAATACTAAACAACTACATTACTAAACTACTAAACGACAAAACTACTAATCTATTAAACTACTAAACTACAAATCTACTAAACTATTGAACTACTAACTACTAGTTACTACTCTAGTAATCTACTAAACTAATAAATTAGTTAACTTCTAAACTAGTGAGCAACTATACTACTAAACTGATAAAGTACTAATTTCTAAACTACTAACTATTAACTACTACACTATTAAACTACAAAACGACTATACTACAAAACTACTAAACTACGAAGCTACTAACTATTAATTACTAAACTATTAGACTACTAAACTACAACGCTACAAAATTACTAAACTACTATCTACTATTTACTAATCTACTAAACTACTACACTACTAAATTAGTAAACTACTAAACTACATAACGACTAAACTACTAAACTGCTAAACAACTAATTAGTAAGCTACTAACTACGAACTACTAGTTATTAACTTCTAAATTACTGAATTACTAAAGTATTAAACTACTTAACTACTAAACTACTAACTACTAACTAGAAACTACTAACTAATAAACTACTAAACTACAAACTACTAACTACTAACTACTAAACTACAAAACCTGTAAACTAATAAACTGCTAAATAACTATTAAACTAATAAACTAGTAAACTAGTAATCTACTAAACTACTAAACTACTCAACAACTAAACTACTAAACTACCAAACAACAAAACTACGAAACTACTAGACTACTAAACTACTAACTACTAATTACTAACTACTAACTACTAACTACTAACTACTAAACTAACTACTAAACTACTAAATCACTAAACTACTAAACCACTAAACTAGTAATTACTAACTCCCAACCTACTAAACTACTAAACTACTAAATTACCAAAGTAATAAACTAATAACGTGCTAAACTAATGAATTACGGAACTACTAAATTACTAAACTACTAAACTACTATAATACTAAAGTACTAAACTACTGAACTACTAAACTATTAAACTACTAAACTACTAAACTACTAAACTACTAAAGTACTAACAACTAACTACTAAACTACTAAATCTACTGAACTACTATACTACAAAACTGCAAAACTATGAAACTACTAACTAGTAATTACTAAACTACTAGGCTACTGACCTACAAAACTCATAAACTACCAAACTACGAAACTAATAAACTACTAAACTACTAAACTACTAAACTACAAAATTGCTGCACTACTAAACTACTAAGTTCTGAATTACTAAAGTTCTGAACTACTCAACTAATAAAGTACTAACGACCAACTACTAGACTACTAAACTACTACACTACAAAATTTCTAAACTACTAAACTACTAACAACTAAACAACGAAACCACTAAACTACGGACCTACTAAAATACTAAACTAGTATATTGCTAAACTACTAATTACTAAACTGCTAACTACTACACTACTAAACTACTGAACTACTAAACTACTAAGCTACTAAACTACTAACCAACTAACTAATAACTACTAAACTACTAAACCTCTAAACTACTCAACTACTAAACTACTAAACTACTAAACTACTAAACTGCTACACTACTAAACTACTAAATTACTAAACTACTACTGTACTAAACTACTAAACTAGTAAACTAATAAACCACTAACCTACTAAACTACTAAACAACTTAACTACTAAACTACTAAACTTCTAAACTAATAAACTACTAGACTACTAAACTACCAACTATTCACTAATAACTACTAACTACTAATTACTAACTACTAACCACTAACTACTAACTACTAACTACTAAATACTAACTACTAAACTACAAAATACTAAACTATTAAACTACTAAACAACTAACTACTAACTCCCAACCCAATAAACAACTAAACTACTAAACTATTAAAATACTGAACTACTAAACTACTAACTACTAACTACTAAACTACTAAACTACTAAACAACAAAACTACTAACTACTAACTACAAAATTACTTATCTACTAAACTACTAAAGTAATAAACTACTAAACTAATAAACAACTAACTACTAACTACTAATCAGTAACTAATACCTGCTAACTACTAAACTAATAAACTACGATACTACTAACTACTTATTACTAAACTACTAGACTACTAAACTGCAAAACTACTCAGCTTTTAAGTACTAAGTACTAACTACTAACTAATAAACTGCGAAAATACTAAACTATTGAACTAGTAAACTACTAAACTACTAATCTACAAAACTACAAATCTAATAAACTACTTAACTACTAAACTACTAACTTCTAACTAATGAACTACTAAACTAATTCACTACTAAACTACAAAACTACTGAACTACAAAACTACTAAACTACTAAACTACCAACTACTAAACTACTATGTACTAAGTACTAACTACTAACTAATAAACTACCAAAATTACTAAACTACAAAACTACTAAACTAATAAATACTAAACTACTAAACTCCTCAACTACAAAACTACTCAACTAATAAACTACTAAATTACAAAACTGCTAAACTACAAAACTACAAAACTACTAAACTACTAAACTACTAACTACTAAACTACTCAACTACTAAAATAATAAACGACTAAACTACTAATTACTAAATTACTAAACTACTAACTACTGAACTACTACACTACTAAACTACAAAACTACTAACTACTAACTACTAAATTACTTATCTACTAAACTATTATACTACTAAACTACTAAACTAATCAACTAATAAATTACGAAACTACTAAACAACTAAATTACTAATCTACTAAGCTACTAAACAACTAACAACTAACTAGGAAACTACTTAACTAGAAAACTACTATACTACTAAACTACTAAAATACTTAACTGATAAACTATTAAACTATTAAACTACTAAACGACTAATCTACTAAACTGCTAAACTACTAATTACTTAACTACTAAACTACTAAACTACTAAACTACTAAACTAATAAACTACTAGTAAATACTTACTACTAACTACCGACTCCTAGCACCTAAACTACTCTTACTTACTACTAAACTACTAAACTACTAAACTGCTAAACAACTAAACTATAAAAGTACTAAACGACTAATCTACTAAACTGATAAACTACTAATTACAAAACTACTAAACTACTAAACTAATAAACAACTAACTACTAACTAACTACTACAAAACAACTAAAGTACAAGACTACTAAACTACAAAACTACCCAGCTTTTAAGTACTAAGTTTTAACTACTAACTAATAAACTACGAAAATACTAAACTATTGAACAAGTAAACTACTAAACTACTTATCTACAAAACTACAAAAACTACTAAACTACTTAACTACTAAACTACTAACTTCTAACTAATGAACTACTAAACTAATTCACTATTAACCTACACAACTACTGAACTACAAAACTACAAAACTACTAAACTACTAAACTACATACTACTCAACTTCTGAACTACTAAACTACAAAACTACTAAACTACTAAACTACCAACTACTAAACTAGTATGTACTAAGTACTGACTACTAACTAATAAAATACCAAAGTAGTAAAATACTAAACTACAAAACTACTAAACTAATAACTACTACACTACTAAACTCCTAAACTACAAAAACTAATAAACTAATAAACTACTAAATTACAAAACTACTAAACTACAAAACTACAAAACTACTAAACTACTGAACTACTAAATGCTAAACTACTCAACAAAATTGCTAAACTTCAAAACTACATAACTACTTAACTACTAAATTACTAACTAATTAACTACTAATGTATTAAACTCACAACTACCAAACTACTAAACTACTAAACTACTAACCAACTAAACTACATAGTACGATGTACAAACTACTAACTGCAAACTAATAAAATACTAAACTACTAAACTATTAAACTATTAAACTACTAAACTACCAAACTACAATACTACTAAACTACGGAACTACTAAGCAACAAAACACTAAACTACTAAACTACTAAGCTACTAAACTACTAAACGACTAAACTATGAAACTACAAAACTACTAAACTACCATCTACTGAACTATTACACTACTAATCCACAAAATTACTAAACAAATTAATTACAAAACTACAAAACTACTAAACTACAAAACTACAAAACTACTAAACCACTAGAATACTAACTACTAAACTACTAAAATACTAAACTACATAACTTCTAAACGAATAAACTACTAAATTACGAAACTACTAAACTTATAAACTACTATATTAATTAGTAATAAACTACTAAATTACGAAGCTACTACACTTCTAAACTAATAAACTAATAAACTATTAAACTGCTAAACTGCCAAGTACTAACTACTAACTACAAACTACAAACTGATAAACTACTAAAACTACTAAAACACAACCACTAAACTACTAAACTACTAAAATAATAAACTAATAAACTGCTAAACTGCTAAACTACTAAGTACTATATACTAACTACTAACTAGTACATTATCAAAATACTAAACTACTAAACTAATAAACTAATCTACAAAACTGCTCAACTAATAAATTACTAAACTACTACACTACTTAACTACTAAACTACTAAAGTACCTACTACTAATTAATAAACTACATAACTACAAAACTACCAAACTACTAAACTACAAAACTACTAAACTGCTAAACTACTAAACTTCAAAACTACTAAACTACTAAATTCCTAAACTACTAAATTGCGTAGCTACTAAACGACAAAACTACTAAACTACAAAACTACTAAAATACTAACTAATAAATTGCTAAACTACTAATCTACAAAACTAGTCAACAAACAGACTGCTAAACTACAACACTTCTAAACTACAAACCTACAAATCTATTAAACTACTAAAGTACTAACTCATAAACTACTGAACTACAAAACTACTAAACCACTAAACTACTAAACTACTAATCATCTAAGTACTAACTATTAACTATGAACTGCTGAATACTACATTACTAAACCACTAAACTACTAAACTACTAAACTACTAAACTATCAAACTACAAGACTACTGAACTACTAAACTACTAAACTACAAGACACTTAACTACCGAACTACTAAACAAAAAAACTACAAAACTATTAAACTACTAACTACTGAACTACTAAACTCCTAATCTACAATACTACTAAACTAATTAACTACTAAACTACAAAACTACTAAACAATAAACTACAAAACTACTAAACTACTAAACTATTAACTACTAAACTACTAGACTGCTAAACTACTAAACTACTAAACTACTAAACTACTAAACTACTAAATACTAAGTACTAACTAATAACTGATAAACTACCAAAATATTAAACTATTAAACAACAAAACTACTAAACTACTAATCTATAAAACTACTAAAGTATAGACTACTAAACTACTAACTTCTAACAAATGAACTGCTAAACTAATTGGCTACTAAACTACTAAATTAAAAAGTACAATGTACAAATTACTAACTGCAAACTACTAAACTACTAAACTACTAAAGAACTAAAGTACTAAAGTACTAAACTACTAAACTACAAACTACTAACTTCTAACTAATAAACTGCTAAACTAATTAACTACTAAACTAAAAAATTACTGAACTACAAATCTACAAAAATAATAAACTACTAAACTAATAACTACTAAACTTCAAAACTACCAAACTACAAAACTACTAAACTACTATATTGAACTACTAAACTACAAAACTACTAAAATAGTAAACTACTAATCTCCAAAACTACTAAACTACAAAACTACAAAACTACTAACTACTAACTAATGAACTGCAAAACTAATAAACTACTAAACTACTAACTACTAAACTACTAAGTACTATGTACTAACCACTAACTAGTAAACTATCAAAATACTAAACTACTAAACTAATAAACTATTAAACTACTAAACTACTAACCTACTAAACTACTAAACTACTCACTACTAATTAATAAACTACATAACTACTAAACTACCAAAGTACTAAACTACAAATCTACGTAACTGCTAAACTACTAAACAACAAAAATACTACACTATTAAATTCATAAAATACTAAACTGTTCATCTACTATACGTCAAAACTACTAAACTACAAAACTAATAAAATACTAACTAATAAACTACTAAACTACTAATCTACAAAACTTGTCAAATAATAAACTGCTAACTCATAAATTACAAAACTACATACTTTTAAACTACAAACCTACAAAACTATTAAACTACTAAACTATTAACTCATAAACTATAAACTACAAACTACTAAACTACTAAACTACTAAACTACAAAACTACTAAACTACTAAGTACTATATACTAACTAATAACTACTAACAAATATACTACCAAAATACAAAACTACTAAACTACTAAACTACTAAACTACAAAACTACTAAACTACTGCACTACTAAACTTCCAAACTACTAAGTACTAAGTACTGACTACTAACTAATAAACTACAGAAATATTGAACTATTAAACTACAAAAATACTAAAATACTAAACCTCTAATCTCCAAAACTACGAAACTACAAAACAACTAAACTACTAACTACTAACTAATGAACTACAAAGTAAATTAACTACGGACCTACAAAACTACAAAACTAATAAACTACTAAACTACTAACTACTAAACGTCAAACCTAATAAATTACAACACTACTAAACTACTAAACTACTAAACTACTAATCTACAAAACTACGAAACTACAAAACTACTTATCTAGTAACTACTAAACTACTAAACTACAAAACAACTAAACTAATAAATTACTAAACTTCAAAACTACTAAACTACAAACCTACAAAACTACTAAACTACTAAACCACTAACTACTAAACTACTTAACTACTAAAATACTAAACGACTAAAATAATAAACTACAAAACAACTAAAATACTAACTACTAAAATAGTAAACTACCAACTACTGAACTACTAAACTTCTAAATTATTTACTAGTAAACTTCTAAACTACAAAACTACAAACCTACCAAAATACTAAACTACTAAACTACTAAACTACTAAACTACAAAGTACTATGTACAAACTACTAACTGAAAACTAATAAACTGCTACACTACTAAACTACTTAACTACTAAACTACTAAACTATTAAGTACTAACTATTAACGATTAACTGCTGACTACTAAACTACTAAAGTACCAAAACTACTGAACTACTAAACTACAAAACACTAAACTACTAAACTACTAAACTATTAAACGACTAAACGACTAAACTATTTAACTACAAACTACTAAACTACTATCTACTGAACTACTACACTAATAGTCTTCAAAACTACTAAACAAATTAACGAATGAACTACAAAACTACTAAACTACAAAACTACAAAACTACTAAACCACTAAAGTACTAACTACTAAACTACTAAACTACAAAACTTCTAAACTACTAAACTAAGAAACTACTAAGCTACGAATCTACAAAACTAATAAACTAATAAACTACTAAACAACAAAATTACTAAACTAGTAAAATACTAAACTAAGAAGTACTAACTAGTAAACTAGTAAACTACTAAACTACTATACTAATAAACTACTAAACTACTAAAGTACAAAACTACTAAACTGCTAAACTGCTAAACTACAAAAATACTAACCTACTAAACTACTAAACTACCAAACAACAAAACTCCTAAACTACTAAACTACTAAACTACTAAACTAATAAACGACAAAACTACTAAACTACAAAACTACAAAACTACTAAATTACTAAACTGCTAAATTACAAACTAATGAACTAATAAACTACTAAGCTACAAAATCTACTGACCTACTAATTACAAATCTACTAAACTACTAAACTACTAAACTACTAAGTACTAACTACTTAATTCGAACTACTAACTAATAAAGCACTAAAATATTAAACTAATAAACAGCTAAACTATTAAACTACTAAACTACTAAACTACTCAACTACTAAAATAGAAAACTTCGAAGTTCAAAACTACTAAACTACACAACACTAAACTATTAAACTACTAAATTACTAAACTGCTTAACTACGAAAATGCTAAACGACTAAACTACTAAACTACAAAACAACTAAACTACTAACAGCTAAACTAGTAAAATTCTAACTACTGAACTACACAACTACTAAATTACAAAACTATAAAACTACTAAACTACTAACCCACTCAACTACTAAACTACTAAACTACTAAACTACAAATCTACTAAACTACTAAACTACTAAACTACTAAACTAGAAAGTACTAACTACTATTAACTGTTGACTACTAAACTACTAAACTACCAAACTACAATATTACTAAACTACTGAACTACTAAACCACAAAACACTAAACTACTAAACTACTAAACTATTAATCTACCAAACGACTAAACAACTAAACTACCTAACTACTAAACTACTACCCACTGGACTACTACACTACTAATCTACAAAACTTCTAAACAACTAAACTACTAAACTACAACATTTCTAAAATGCTAACCTAATAAACTACTAAACTACTAATCTACAAAACTACTAAACTAATCAACTACTAAAATAAAAAGTTTAGTAGTTTAGTAGTTTTGTAGTTTTGTAGTTTAGTAGTTTTGTAGTTACGTAGTTAATTAGTTTAGTAGTTTTGTAGATTAGTAGTTTAGTAGTTTTGTTGTTTGTAGTTTAGTAGTTTGTAGTTTAGTAGTCAAGTAGTTTAATGCTTTGTAATATAGTAGATTAGTAGTTTAATAGTTTTGTAGTTTAGTAGTTTAGTAGTGTAGTAGTGTAGTCGTTTAGTAGTTTAGTAGTTTAGTAGTTGAGTAGGTTAGTAGTTAGTAGTTTAGTAATTTAGTAGTTTTGTAATTTTGTAGTTTAGTAGTTTAGTAGTTTTGTAGTTCAGTAGTTTAGATTTTTTTAATTTAGTAGTTTAGTAATTTAGTCGTTTAGTAGTTTAGTAGTTTAGTCGTTTAGTAGTTTAGTAGTTTAGTAGTTGATTAGTTTAGTAGTTAGTAGTTTAGTAGTTTTGTAGATTAGTTGTTTAGTAGTTTTGTAGTTTGTAGTTTAGTAGTTTAGTTGTTTTGTAGTTTAGTAGTTTAGTAGTTTAGTAGTTTTGTAGTTTAGTAGTTTAGATTTTTTTTAGTTTAGTAGTTTTGTAGTTTAGTACTTAATTAGTTTAGTAGTTTTGTAGATTAGTAGTTTAGTTGTTTATTAGTTTTGTAGTTTAGTACTTTAGTAGGTTAGTAGTTTTGTAGTTTAGTAGTTTAGTAGTTTAGTAGATTTGTAGTTCAGTAGTTTTGTAGTTTAGTAGTTTAGATTTTTTTAGTTTAGTAGTT
The DNA here is from genome assembly GCA_031762815.1 of Tylodina fungina. NCBI lineage: Eukaryota > Metazoa > Mollusca > Gastropoda > Umbraculida > Tylodinidae > Tylodina > Tylodina fungina. The sequence goes on from JAUEKS010318491.1 coordinate 12,314, forward strand.
TTGTTGTTTTTTAGTTTATTAGTTTATTAGTTAGTAGTTTAGTAGTTTAGTAGTTTTGTAGTTTAGTAGTTTAGTCGTTTAGTGGTTTTGTAGTTTAGTAGTTTAGATTTTTTTAGTTTAGTAGTTTAGTAGTTTATTCGTTTAGTAGTTTAGTAGTTTAGTAGTTTATTAGATTAGTAGTTAGTAGTTTAGTAGTTTAGTAGTTTAGTAGTTTTGTAGTTTAGTAGTTTAGGAGTTTACTAGTTTAGTCGTTTAGTAGTTTAGTAGTTTAGTAGTTAATTAGTTTAGTAGTTTAGTAGTTTGTAGTTTAGTAGTTTTGTAATTTAGTAGTTTTGTCGTTTAGTACTTTAGTAGTTTAGTAGTTTAGTAGTTTAGTAGTTTAGTAGTTTAGTAGTTTAGTAGTTCAGCAGTTTAGTAGTTAAGTAGTTAAGTAGTTTATTATTTTGTAGTTTAGTAGTTTAGTTGTTTTGTAGTTTAGTAGTTTAGTAGTTTTGTAGTTAGTAGTTTAGTAGTTAGTAGTTCTGTGGTTTTGTAGTTTATTATTTTGTAGTTAAGTAGTTTAGCAATTTAGTAGTTTTGTAGTTTAGTAGTTTAGTTGTTTTGTAGTTAGTAGTTTAGTAGTTTAGTAGTTTTGTAGTTTTGTAGGTTAGTAGTTTTGTAGTTTAGTCGTTTAGTAGTTTAGTAGTTTAGTCGTTTAGTAGGTTAGTAGTTTAGTAGTTTAGTCGTTTAGTAGTTTATACCTTAGTAGTTTTGTAGATTAGTAGTTTAGATTTTTTTAGTTTAGTAGTTTTGTAGTTTAGTAGTTAATTAGTTTAGTAGTTTTGTAGATTAGTAGTTTAGTAGTTTAGTAGTT
>JAUEKS010318602.1:0-13163 GCA_031762815.1 Tylodina fungina
AACGCTTCAAGTTCAACCAACTGTCCCAGTCACCGGGCGAACCGTTCGAGACCTTCTTGTCAGAACTGCGGCGACTGGCAAAAACTGTAGCTTCTGTGATCAGTGCAGAGACTCCCTCATCAAAGATCGCATCAAGACCCCGAGACACGACAAGACCTGCTAAAAGTGCGGAACTTAACTTTGGACAAATGCATTGATATTTGCAGATCAGCTGAGGATGCATCCACCCAAAGCAGAACATCCAACATGAAGTTGCGGCTTTGAACACAAGTGGAACTGCACGGTACAGGAAACCTGAACATGGCAAACAGTTAGCTCGTACATCAAACTCCAAAACTTAGCAAGAGCTGCACCTCAAAGACAAGCTCGCCAAGAGAGACCACTTAACATCAATCCTCACGGTCAATGCGGATTTTGTGGATACTCCCCGCACAACAGAGCAGACTGTCCCGCTAGACGCGCAACCTGCAGCAGTTATCACAAGATAGGCCACTACCATAAGATGTGCCGATCAAACAAAAGACTGGCGGTGTGGAAGGAATTGAACCTGGATATTTAACACTAGTGACACTTTATAGGACGCATTCCTGGGCCAGGTCCAAGGTACAGATGACAAAGAATGGATGGCAGAGATCCCCGTCAATGGACGCCCCAACACTTTTAAACGTGACACAAGAGCATCTGTGACAGTCATCGGTGATGGAACAGCTGTAGATGCAAGAACCTTCGAGCAGTGGGAGGAAGACAATTAGAATTCCTTTGATTTTCGACGCGACAGCCACTCTCAGTTACAGAGCCAAAAGTCAATACAAAGGAAACTGTATGTGGAGAAAGGTCAGGCGGGTGCGTACTCAGCAGGAATGCAAGTGTGAGGCTAGGCCTAGTAACAAGAATACACCATTTTAAGCTAACACCACTCCCAATTTTGAGGCCAAGTTTCCAGAACTGTTCCAAGGATTGGGAAAACTCGAGGAACCCTGCCCGATAAAATTGAAAGAAGACGCTGTTCCACTTCACATCTTTACTCCACGCAAGAATGCTCACTCACTTCTATCACGGGTTAATAAGAAAATCGACAGGTGCTGTCTCAAGGAGTAGAATCAGAAATGTCGGAACCAATGGAATGGTATGCAGGAATGGTTGTAGTACCCAAACCGAATGGATCGGTTAGAATTTGTGTCGACCTCACTGAACTCAACAAGGCAGTCGAGAGAGAAGTCCATCCACTGAACTCCGTAGACCAAGACATAGCAGTTTACGGGATCAAAGTACTTCACGAAGCTAGATGCCAGATCAGGGTTTTGGCAAATACCCCTCTCAGAGGAATCCCGTAAATGCACCACTTTCCTCACCCCCTTAGGCAGATACTGCTTGAACCGTTTACCCTTCTGAATTTCGTCGACCCCCGAGACCTTTCAAAGAAGAATGAACGGGATTATCAGTGATCTGGACGGATTTGTTTGCCACACAGACGACATATTGATCAATGCAGCAGACAAAGAAACAGACGAGTACGCCAAGTAATGGAACGACTGCGAGATGCTGGACTCACTCACACTCAGCGACCAGTGTAAATTCGCAAACTCGTCATTGAAATTCCTGGGTCACATAATCGATGCCACAGGGATCACGGCAGACCCTGACAAGGTTGAAGCTATCAAGAACTTCCCACAAACTCAAAACATCACTGAGCTACAACGCTTCCTTGGACTGACGAACCAGTTGGTGAAGGTCACACCATGTCTTGCTGCTAACACAGAACCACTAAGACAACTCCTCAAGAGAGACAATGTCTAGGTCTGGGAACAACCACAAGAAGACGCCTTCAACCAAGTTAAAAAGCAACTGTCCACAACGTCAGTATTGGTCCATTATTCTCCTCGCAGTGAAATAGTGATCGTTGCAGACGCTTCAAACATGGGTCTAGGAGCAGTTTACTCCAGGTCTAACCCGATGGAACAAGAAAACCAGTGAGCTACATTTCACGTTCTCTGACAGAATAGATGCTGAAAAGAACTACGCCGTGATAGAAAAGGAAGCATTAGCTACAACATGGGCTTTGGAAAGGTTTAGTGAGTACATGTATGTCCTTGGATTGAGATTTACAATTGAAACAGACCACAAACCACTGGACCCAATCCTGATGTCAAAAGAACTCTCAAAACTTCCACCAAGAATTCAACGTTTCAGACTTCGTCTCTCTCGCTGTAGTCTGGAGTCAAACACGTGTCCGGCAAGTCACAGACAACAGCAGATACACTTTCACGGACACCGACAAGAGGGCTAAGCAAAACTGATTTAGACTTACATTAAGAAGTGCTGACTTTATCAGAGCAGACGTTCAAATCGCTTCCTGCAACCCCAGGGAGGATCATTGAAATCATCTTGAAACAGAAAGCTGACCCAGAAATCCTGAAAGTCCGGAAATTTTGTTCAACAGGATGACCAGCTTACATACCTGTGAATAATCTCTTGAAGCAGTACTGGAGTAATAAATAGCATTTCACCATCGTCAACGACCAGTTCTTGTACGATTACCGAATCGTCATCTCCAGAAACTTGAGGATAGATATTCTCAACCGTATCCACGAGAGCCACTTGGGGATTAACAAATGCAAAGCGCTTCCACAGACGTCAGTGTGGTGACCCAACGTCTCAAGCCAGATCGAAGAGATGGTGAGGAAATGCTAAACTTGCGCAAAACTGAGACCAGAAGTAAGAGAACCTCTTCTCCCATCATCAGTACCAGATCGCCCTTGGACACGAGTTGCGATGGACCTGTTCGATTACAAAGGAAACACATATCTGGTGGTCACTGACTACTGCTCTACATGGCCCAAACTTCGACATCTAGAAAACCTTTCGTCGGCATGCGTCATCAATAAACTCAAGTCCATCTTTGCCACTCATGGCATACCAGACGACGTTATCTCGGATAACAGGCCTCAGTTTGCAAGCACTGAATTCAGCAACTTTGCTAAAGAATGGGGATTTGTCCACACAACCTCTTCTCCAAGATATCCACAAGCAAATGGAGCAGCCGAAAGAGCCATACACACATTGAAGAACATACATGTTGAAAAAGGCAAAAGATCTCTATATAGCCTTGCTTAATTACCGGGCTGCCCCCCTTTACAACGGTAATGTACCCAGCGAAATCCTCATGAGACGAAAGTTACAGACCAAAATGCCAGTCCTTCAGGATAATCTTCTGCCAAGCGCATCCAATCACTAGGATGTTCAGAGAAAAGAAAACAAGTATAAAGAGAGCCAACGGCAAAACGTCAATCGCCACCATAGAGCCAAAGAACTACCCGAACTCGATCCTGGAGATACGATCTACATCAAGGATCTCAAAAGAGATGGAGTGGTGGTAGAACAACACTACAGGCCCAGGTCATATTTGGTGAGAATAAACCATCAAACCACTCCCCTATGTTGGAATCGAAAACATTTAGTATCAACACCCAGAGATCAACCCCGGATGACAGAGAGAGATGACACTCCAACCGGGTCCAATTTTTTACAGACGTATTACGTATTTGGTATCATTTTAAAGCTTGTGAAATAGGTTTATAATGCAAAATACATTTATTTCACAGATTAAAAAAAAATGAATGAAAATATTAAAATACAAATGCAGTGGGGTAGTAAAAAGGTAAAGGTAGTCCCATAACCTTTCTGTTCTAGGGAAATGAAGTGTTAGAGCCTTCATTGTTCTTAGGCCAACATATTGAGGGCAGTGCCCAGTCCTCTCCCTCGCTGTCTTTACCGTCCCCGACTCTGAACAGGATCAGGTACCCATTTACAGCTGGGTAGACTGGAGAGCTCATGGACAGGAGAGCAATAAATTGCCCTGCATGGAAATTGTTCCCCGGTCGCCGAGGTGAAAGGAAAGTTCTCTAACATGAAGACATGAAGACAATTTCTACGATAAGGTCGCAATTTTGTAATTTGGTAGTCACACTCATCTAATTTTGTTCTCCATAATTTGTTGAACTTTGAATATATATATTATATATATATATATTGTTCTTTCTTCTGTTTATCTTCCAGGGGATTTTGATGTTACTCCAAAACTTACCCACACTCCACTGGAGGGACAAAGAGATTAGTGAACTACTGGCAGAAGCCTACAAGCTCAAATACATGTTTGCAGATGCTCCTAGACACCTTCTACTCAAATCTTGACCATAGTCAATCCGTTTTATGTACAGGTGGGAGGGAGGTATGCGTACTGCATGGTTGGGTTATGTTGTAGCTATGCCACGCGGTGAGGTTATCCGTGTGGCTGTGGTCGCTGGTGAGGCTGCCTGTCTTATCATATGTGGGTGGCTGTGGTGTTATGAGTTCGCACACCGATGCAGTACCGTCTCAGCCATACAAAATGGTGTCGTGTTTAGCTCTATATTGTTGGTTAAACCCCCTGGCTGACTAACTCCCCACATTTATGGGAAATAAGAATTCGATTGACAACTTGATACAGGCATCGTGAATAGAGGGATCAGCTTGATCAAGGAAGACCACTTCAGATTTTAACGATACCACACTGAACAAGAATTTATGCCTTAGAGTATCATTTCATGCATGCCTTTCTGTGTCGGACCTTATCTATTATGCAAATAGTATTTGGTCGCTAGTGAAAATTTTTGGGCCAGGATGAGTTAGATGGTCAGAGAGTTGTGCCAATGATATGCTGATGCATGTCAGTCTTGGTTGGCTCATAAGGAGAAGTTTAACACAGCAAGGGCAAGGTCACACTGGATCGCAACATATGTCTTAACTGGCCTTACCTTAGTCCGTGGGTCATTCAGACTCATTTCTAGCGGATTAGAAAACCCGTTTGTTAACTGAAGTTGTCAGACATCAGACACCTGGTTGCATAATCCGCATAGAATCACATTACCATTTCCTGTGTCGTCCGGAGCTCTTGCGTGAAGTTGTCTGAGACCTGGTTAGGGTAGCCGTGGTCTAACGTCCCAGTTGTTACCTGGCAAAGTATGTCCTATAATGTTAGCAGTTGTGCCACATGTTTCTATCATGTCATTTAGATCGCACAGGTTATACATATTGTATTCGGTTGATCGTATTGATATGATTTTGATTATGATATTGCATTGATATGCAGGCAGGAGCCTTGGTACAGCTAGAGTAACTATGGTAGACGCTCTTGGTAGTCTAGTGAAAGCTTTTATGCTTATCTGAAGGGCGAGAAGCGTGACGTGATATGTAATACGTTGTCTGTGGAGATATCATTGGCGTGACAGTGGCACATGAAGCGTACCCCGTGAATTGGGGGCATTGGTGTGATATATGTTTTTTTAAAAAATTGGATATCTGGGATATGGGTTGTGTTTCCTTGTACTTGTACAGATTAAAATTGTTTTACTTCGTTGTCTAGCACTTTGTGTCATCAGCTGTTAACCTTAAATCTTATCGGGCCAGTTCACGAAGCTAACAGACTTCAAGTATTGTGCCAAAATCAACTTTATGCCAATCTATCTATATCCCTTGCAATTGTCTTACTGTGCCACTGGATTTTTATTTGTTGGGATGGAATAGTGATTTTATTGGGGGGGAGTTATAGGTCAACTTTATAAAAGAAAGAATGCAGGAATGAATGATAATTTTATTTTGTAGTCATCTGTTGTGAGAATATTGAGGTGATATTTCAGGTCTCGGCATTCACTAGGTTATCTTTTGTTAAATTTGAGGTTGTACCCTTGTGTCTTTCTAATTGTACTCACTGAGGTAATGGAGGGCGGGGGTGGCTGTGAACAGAGCTTGATCAAGATCAAAACCTTTGGTACGCCTTGTGTAGAGGGCGGCCACTCTGTCCCACCCAGTCCTCCATGGTCCCACACCCACCCTGTCCCCCTGACCCACCCGGTCCCACAAGCCATAATGTATGGTGACTTCGTTCACTAGGTTATGTTTGTTAATTTTGAGGTTGTACCCTGTGTCTCTAAAGGGTCCCACCCTGTCCCCCTCAGTCCCACTTGGTTCCACACTGTCCCACACCCCGGCGCCGATATGACCTATAGATGTCGAAGGAGCCGTAAAACACCTAATTAACTAACTAACTAACTGTCCCACACTGTCCCCCTAGTCCCGCCCTGTCTCTCTCTGTCCCACCTGTAGAGGTGCCACTCTTCCGGCAATCCGAAAACTAGAAAATATCGCGTCTCTTTCCGGAAATCGGTTTCCTTGGATCTGGATGAAGCATTCATTAAATTTTTTATGAGAAAAGTCTGCGACGTTATGATTTCCAGGAAAGAAAATGCAAAAAGTCTGTCGACTCCTTTAACGAGGAGATCTCTAGATCTAGGTCATGGTTTCTGGTGGAAGACCTGCACTGCGCATGCGGTTTAGATTGTTGTCTACTTTTCAAACTTCCTGCCTAGGCTAGCCTCCTAGCCCAAGTGGCAACCCTTAGTGAGCTCGACACGGCATGATTTGGTCAGCCAAACTTTTCTTTGAACTTCTTCGAACATGCTTTGTCTTTCATACTCTTCGAGGTTCAGATTGTATTTATAAATCTAGCCAATTTGAGGAGGTTTAGCAGACCTGTTTTCGACACATCTACATAGATCTAGGATTTATAGAATGCTCAGTTTTTATCCTAGATCTAGAGATCTAAGGTCTGGACTCGAGGTTTTAATTTCTTCAGTCAGCTGGAGTTGGAGTATCATTCTAGATCTAGAATCTAGGCCTAATCATTGCCATTGTGACGTAGTGAAGTCAAACTGATAAATCAGAATAGTGTGTGTATGTATAGATCTATGTATGTTATATTTGTTAGTACAGTGGAGGATGGATATATCGACATCGTCAGGACCGCGAGAAAATGTCAATGTAAGCGTCATGTCGATATACCCGTCCCAACTAAAAAATGAAAGGGAAACAAGTTGAAAATGTGAGTACTCAACAGGCAAATGTCAATCTGGATGATTTGGTGTCCCTTAAAAGGGCCGGTTTGAATATGGGGATGTTGGCACCTAATTTGACTTGAAAAAGTCAGTGATTGTGGTCTGTTTCTGAATGCCAGAAATCATTGTATAGACACTGTCCTCAGCACTGGCAATGACGTCAAACAAGGAAGCGCCCTCAGGGTGTTGTTGTGCAAAGCAGCGTAGGGTCTTGATAGCTGCTATAGCTTCATGGCTTGAAACTGCTTCTGATGGTGCTGTATCCTCCTCATCTGACTCCGCATCAGGTGTTCCCATTACGTCTGCAACAATGGCATCGAGTGTGACTTCGCCGCTAACCTCAATATTCTGATCAATGACGACGTAGTCCTCAGGCACTGTGTCAAGGGGCAGGATGGTACTGAGCCGCTCAAAAAGGTTTCCAAGCTCTTGACATTGTGGCTCGCATTGCACAGGAGGAGGGGTTGTTCCTTCGGTCTTCTGGAAGCCAGCGTGACGAAAGCAGTTTGAAATTGGCTCTGCCGAAACCATATTCCAAGCCCATCTCAGAGAGTAGAGAGCATCGAGAATGGAGACGTGAAAAGTAGATGCTCTTTCCTGAGAACTACTGTCCCTGAGGAAGCTCAAGTACTGCCTGACAATCTTTGTTCTGTAATGGTGCTTGAAGGAATTGATAATGCCCTGGTCACATGGCTGGGTGTGGCTGGTGGTGTTTGGTGGCAGGAATTCAAGGTGCACTGCCTTGAGGTCTGATATCTTTGGATGTGCAGGGCAGTTGTGTCTATCACTAAGGCGATCGCCCTTTCTTGCAACATGTACGTGCGGTCCAGCTTCCTCAACCACCTCTCGAATATATCAGCCGTCATCCATGCTTTCGTGTTGGAGACATACTCCACTGGCTTGCTTTTAACATTTTTAAAGCATCTGGGGTTTGCTGACTTCCCGATGACTAACAATGGCAGCTTCTCTGTCCCCATCATATTGGCAGCTACCAGCGCTGTAAGGCGTTCCTTGAACTGTTTGCCCCTGTGGCACGACTCGCCCTTGAATGTATGAGTCTTGTTAGGCAGGCAGCAATAAAAGAGACCAGTTTCATCAGCGTTAAAAATGTCTTGGGGAGAAAACGTGTCCAACAGTGTTGAGAGGGCCGTCTTTTTCCAGTTCTCTACGCTTGCTGTATCAACAGATGCCGATTCACCGCAGACAGTCTTGAATACGATGCCATGTCGTTGTTTGAAGCGAGTCAACCAACCACTGTTTGCTTTGAAGTCTGCCACTCCCAGCTTCTCTGCTATCACGTCCGCCTGCCCACACATGATAGGGCCAGAAGTCGGAGCATTGATGGCTCTTGTCTGCTTGAACCATGATAAGACAGCCTGGTCTAACTCTTGACATGTAGCCAATCGATGCCTTTTCCTAGTTGGTCCCACTCTGTCGCTATTCTCAATCTTGTCCCTGTTCTTTACAATGGTAAAGAGGGTGTTGTGAGGGATGTCATACTTCGCGGCGATTTCTTTCTTGCTGAGAAGTTTCGCATCAAATTCAGCCAGGAGTTGAAGCTTGGTGTGGACGGTGAGGGTTTTCCTTTTTGATGCCATCGTTTCGCTTGATCGCTTTGATGAAGTGAGGAATAGCCATTTAATCGAAGTGACAACGATTTATAGTCATTGCACGACTTAGCCAGTTGTTGATTGGATGATAATCTCCCATTGTCATTGGCTCTCATTGGTCTTATTCACGGGATACGATTGGTGGATAGTCTCGCATCTTCCTTTGCTGTTGTTTTCCCTCGCAGTGGGACATCGCTGGCCCATTGTAGGCCCGATTATTATCAATATTGATCGACCGCTGTGTCGATATAACCGCCATGTGGTAAATTTTATGTCGATATATGACGTCATTATTTACTAATGTTATATAGCAAAAAAAAAACGGGACTGTGGTGCTATGTCGATAAATGCGTAATGTCGATATAAGCGTTGTCGATATATCTGTCCTCCACTGTATTTTTATCAGTGGCTTCAAATTCTTTGTGTTAAATCTCCCAAATGCCGTCTTCAACTTTGAAATCACATGCTTCTTTCATCATTTGGTCACAAGTTGACTCGAGCACACAAAATGGCCGCTTTGTTGTAACAAATCCAGGTGCGATAATTCCTACACGCAGATCGATTTTGAGAGAGACTTTTATAACAAGACCGTAATCGTGTTGCAGATTGTTTTTAGCCTACATTAGGTGATTTTCATGCTTTTCAACCTCTCTCCTTGGAAAGGGATCGATTTTGGGGGTACTTGTATGGACTTTAGACTTTCAAATAGTGGCTCTTTGTAGATGTATCGAAAATAGGGATATTGTGTGTATCTGAAAAGTGACGATCGATGTCCTTGAGAAAGTAATAAAAATTCATAAACACAATTTAATAACATGTTTCAATGGTTTTGCAGCTTCCATGGAACATACAACACAGAAACAATTAAAGATTGACAGTTTTTGGCATTTGTATTTATTTTATAGCACTCCAAATTTCACCAGACCTTGATATGTATGACCTGTAGCTTGGAACTTGCCTTATATGAGCTATACTTTGTCAAAGTTTTGATCACTAGATCTACATTGTGATAAGATCTAGATACAAATTAAATGAGCAGTTTGATCACTAAGTCAAAATTTATCAAAATCTGACTTGTTCAATGAGCCCTGCCCGCCCCCAAGATCTTTGAATTCAAAGTGTGAGCCTACTGTGAGTGTATCTAACAACATTCCAACACTAGTGTTAGACATCACAGGACAGCCTGGACACATCCATTCCATTCATACAGCATCATCACTAAACACAAGGCTGACTTCATGGAGACTCAAGGTGTCTCAGATGAGCCTTCATAAATAAGCTATTAGTTCAAGTTCACATACATCAGGGGAGGGGAGGGGGGTTCCTGTATATTTTGTTTGACCAAATCAAAATTGCCAGTATCTCATGACAAACATTTAGTAACAGTAAAACAAAACTTAACACCCTCCATCTCAGAAAACCATTCACTACATAACAAGGGCTGTTTCTGGATCGATTCCTAACACCCCCCCCCTCCCCCCCCCTCCGTCCCCTTTGCACACGGTATACACACACATGCTGACACACACAGACACTCACATTGCCGGGTATAGTTGGGGTTGCAGACTGCCTCCGTCAGGACTATAGGGTGATCCACCTTCCCGTCTGTAGTAATCCCCAGATGAGAGAATAGGTGGTCAAAAACTTGCTCCTGAAAACACGCACACAAATCCTTCAGGGTACGAACATTGCCATCAGCATAGTAGTACTAATTATAGTAGTAGGAAGCTGCATGCTTCATACTTTTTATTCACAGGGTTTGTGATGATTTCATGTTGAAGGCTGCTGTCGAGGTTATTATTCTTTTCCTTTATATATATATATATTCTTCATCTGCACATTGGAAGGGAGTCTGTATTGAATGTGTGTCTGTGTATAGTAATTTAGTATCACATCTGTTACAGATCAAGGTATGTGTCTAGATTTAAATTTAGAAAAAGAGGTGACGTGATCAACCAATAGCTTAACAGCATTGTCAAGTTGGTTCTAGGTCTAGACCTTGTGAACCAAGAGCATATTATATAGTATTTATTCTGTGCATGAATCTACACAGCAATGAGAAGTTAGAGGATTTTTCACTCAATGACCAGGGATTCAAGTAAACTCACTTATAATATTAAGGGGATGGATAATTTCAACTATTTCATGATGATGCTGTACAGTAGAATGATCCAATGCAACCAAATACAGTTGTCACTAGATTTAGCCAGACTACTCTTCTAAGACTCCAGCAGTATTGTCAATATCTCTTCACAATCAGTCATATATCCCACAGAAACTCCCTATTTGTCTCTTTTGAAAGCACCTTCATAACTATGCTAAACAACAATAGATTCAGTACTAATCCCTCACATCCAAACATGTGATTACTCATAGTCCCAGTATATGCCATATTAACAGCCGTCACCAGTCTTTCTCTCACTCCCTCCTTCCAAGTCAACAAAGTCACAGTACAGTCCAGGATCCTGTTTGATCTGCTCTCTTGATCCGGTGTACTCTTCTAATATCTTACTAGTCACTATGCTGACCCACTCACCCATCCAGCCACACTCTGCAGTAAATGCAGTGTATACATTAAATACTTATAACCTTAAAAATCCCTAAAGCACCAATGATTAAATGTTGAAAAAATACATATGAATGAATTAAGAATAAGAAATAACCTGAATGTCAAACAGAGTGACAATGTTGCGGTCAAACTGAGACCGGAGGATCCACTTGACCACTTCAACATTTGAAATGTCATTTCCAATCTGAGTTTCTACTTCCTAAAAAAAAAAAACAGAAGAGAGAAAACAGCGATTTAACATAGCATTGTTGCACAAAGATAAAAAGAATGTAGCTTAGTAGTACTGACCCCAGACATAATGAACCCTAAGCATTTTAACTCTAATTTCTGTGCATCCCCCGATTATATTTATTTTCAGAGTAACATTCCTTTTAGCTGATCATGCCCGATCTTCCACTCCCTCAGTAAATCTTGATAGATCTTGGCTATCTCTAAAAACCTGCTTCTATTTACAACTGCTCTATTTTCTACACTCGCATAACAAGAATATATGAACCAGAATGGATACTCCTGCATCTCTCTTCAGTTCACAATGATCACATTTCAATCCGTGCCTAGTCATTGATCAGGTTTAGATGGACCTTGCCTTCAGCCACTCCCATTTCTGTAGCACAGATATTCAGATGGGTTGGATCAGTTGCTGCACCCAAAATGACATGGCTTATCATTTAGCAATGCTAATCTACCGCCTGGTGTGGTAGCGAAATCAGGCTCGCTGAGTGAGCCATTTTGCGGATGAGGAAAGTGCGGGGTCCTCTCACATACTCTCGCCTTTCTCATTGGTTTTTCAATGTATCATGCTGAAACTTGGCAGCCAATCAGAGAAGAGCTCAGGCTAACTGCCAGAATTGGAACGAACGTTCTACGACAACTATGAGAGTAGTAACAGCTGCGTGAAATTCTCTTCACTGGATACGGCGAAATACTTGGAGGAGCAGATTCGTTGAAACTCAGGTGAGTAGGTACATTCTTCTACTTTTATAATTCAAAATTTTATTAAATTCTATGTTAAACTCATCGAGCAGTCCTTGTTACACCCTTGTTACTATGTCGACTAAAAATGTGCATTGTTGTGAGTCAGCCGGCAGAGGCTGAGCGAGCGATAGTAGGCTAGCTGGCTTTGTGAGGTCGCGTGATATGACAGTAGCTTAATCACAATCCAAAGGTCTTCATTGAGGAGCTAATGAAATGTTGGAACAATAGCCTAAGATTTGAGGACTTTTGTTCAAACCCAAAATGAATTCCAGCTGATGAATCGGTAGAGCATTAAATTACTATTACCTTCTAAAATGCTTTGCTACTCAGTGATGCAAGGGACAGAACTGGTATCTAGAACTGGGGAAAAAATCTCTAAAGATCGCTAGCAGCAGTACATGCAAACAATCTTGAGAAGGAAATCTAAGAATAGACCCCAGAGGTGACTAGATCTATACCAGAAAACGTTTCCAATCCAATTTAAGGCTAAACAAAATATAAGGTAGATTAAATTAAAAACACAGCCTACATTTTGAGTTTTCTTGCCCCTTTGTTTAGCTGTGATATTTTTGAACACAAGAGATGGAGACTGGTGGCAAGCCCAGCCAGCACGGCACTGGTATGTACCTGAGGAGGAGAGGTCAAAATAGGTGAGACAAAGGGAAAGGAAAAGGAGTAGATCTAGGCCACAGATTTCCTGCAAGCAATCAGCAATGCCTGGATGAGGATGCGAAGAGAAGTGGGTACTCTTAGAGTAAAATGATGAAACTGTCTCAAGATAGGAGTAAGTGTTTAGATATGCTGGAAGGGGTGACAGGCGATGATGATGATTTGATGATGATGTTGATGATGATGATGATGAAGAGGAGGATACTGATGATGACAGTGCAACAATGTTAACTAACCAAATTATTAACCTTTATTTAAACTACATATCGAATCTAGATTCTAGCTAGATCTAGATCTAGATTAAAGTCTAGATCTAGATAGATCTATCTAGATCTATGTGTAGATTCTAGATCTAGTGAATGTGAATGATACCCCTCTCGCGCACACACACCTCTCGCTCACATTTGCAGT
>JAUEKS010318713.1:0-13149 GCA_031762815.1 Tylodina fungina
GTAAGACAAGGATGGGTGCTATCACCCAATCTTTTCTCCCCTTTACAGTGAATCCATCATGAAGATACCTTGAAGACAGACTAGGAATAAAAGTAGGGTGAACGACAATTAATAACTTGAGGTATGCCGACGATCGTCTTAATAGCAGAAAGTGAACAACTTACAGTCTTCTAAACATAGTCGAAAGTGAAAGCAGAAAGAAAGGTCTAGAGCTGAATGGCAAAAAGACAGAAATTATGGTGATTGGTCGTAAAGCAAGCACAAAATGTAATCTCTTCGTCAACTACACACAACTAAAACAACGGTACACCTTCAAATACCTTGGTACATTTTTGTCCAGTGATGGTAAAATCAATGCTGAGATATCATCAAGAATTGCTCAGGCCAAGAAAAAATTTCAAAAAATGAAAGCCCTGATGACCAACAACAACATATCGCTCACAATTAGACAAAGGGTACTTCACTGTTACATAAAGCCCATCCTGTTGTATGGATGCGAAGTTTGGACAAAAAGCAAACAGATCCAGAAGGAACTTGAAACAGTGGAGATCTGGTTCTTAAGAAGAATACTATGGATACCATGGACTGCTTATCAAATCAAGGAGTCTTAAAGGAGGCAGATACAGAGAGATCACTTATAAATAGAATAAGAAGACATCAAGCAACTTTATTAGGCTATGCAATGAGGAAGGAGAGATGGACTAGAACATCTCATCACCACGGGAAAACTTGAGGGGAAAAGAAACAGAGGAATAAGAAAGACAACGTGAAAAGATACTCGACAGTGTGATGGCATGGCTCAAGATGGAAAAGGTAACGGATGTACTGTCAGCCACAAGAGATAGAGATGCTTGGAGGGAATTTGAACGCCAACGCCATGCAGTAAGGCACTAATGATGGTCGGGTTGGCAGAAGCTGACTATTAGACATATGTGTAAAAACAGTCTGAGGGTCGAAAACCGAAACAAATGAGAAAACACCAAAATGTACACGTGGGAGTACAAATCATACATAATCATTCCAAACACAGACATAATGGCAGATAGAAGAATTCCTAAACATACAATATTCAGAAAAATAGCTATCCACAACCCCCACAACCTCCAATAAAAAAAGACAAAAAAAAGAAAACACACCAAAAAACCCTCAACAAAATAATAACACCCCCCCCCCAATAACAGAGCAGAGACTCTTGCTGATTTTCAGGGTTTAAGGTGCCATGCATGATATGAATCAGGATTCAGTGATGAGGTTGTAGTTAGACTAAATAATGGGATACTCTTTGGGATGTTGTCAGGTTTGTAATCCTGGATATTTGTTGAATGTTGACATTAGCACACAACTGTCTTCTGATTTCCAGAGCTGTAATTAAGTGGTGCATTTTCTGTGAATATACTAAATAAGAAAATATCTACAATAAAATTAATTTGAACATTTCTGAACTACTATTATTATAAGTGAGAAGAAAAATTACTTTTGGTGGAGAAACCTGGGATCCTAGACCCAATCTAGAAAACATATGTTCAAAACAAAGTTGAGATTTGTTTGGTGGATAACTGTGAGGTGGTACTGTTTGAGCACGACACAAATAGGGTATTAGTTTCTGGGGGTGGGAGTGGTGACGAAGATAGTCCAGCATTCTGTGTATTTAGTAGGCCTATGGATATTGATGACTGAATCAGAAACTTGTGATGTTGGAGGGTGAGGGGACGAAATTAAGAAGTGGATCTAAGGTAGCTCGGAATAAGAATTAGTTCAACATGTTATGAGGTTGGGGATTGAGTGTGGAGTGGCAATGGACCTCTATTATCAGCAGTTGTAGGTGGTGTCACATGTTAAAACATTGTACAGTAAATCGAAAAAAACAGTCGTAACATCAGTGAAAAATTTTGCAGCACTTATAGTCTTGTGAATTATATTCACTTAAACAGAGACTTATTACTTATTTAAACTTATTGTGCGGCTTTGTGGTCTAGGTTAGACGTTCATCTCATAACCGTGAGGTTGTGGGTTTGAATCCCATCAGTGACGGTGTAAAGTTGAGTCCTTGGGAAAGGCTTTTTACTCACATTTCCTCACCCTACTCGTGTGTAAAATGAGTACCTGGCAATTAAACAGCGTTGTCTTTGTCAGAAAAATAATGTACTAGCGCCTAACCGACAGCTTGACTCGTCCTTCACGTTTCATCGTTGCTGTTAGCTTTGGGTCCCCTGTAAAGTGCTTTGAGCACGTTGTAGTGGATATTGCGCTATGTAAAAGCTAAAAAAAATTATAATAATAATAATAATAATAAAGTATTTATCTTCTTTTTTTCATATGAGCTCAAGGCGCTTAACAATGGATAGGCCAATACAAGCATGCATCATACAAGCCATTTACACAAATATTAATGTTACGGTACACATTTCAAATTCACTGATAGGAAACAAACAGGATAATTGAAGGACAGCCGAAATACCTCTATCACAGTGAACCAAAGTATTGCCTAAAAAGGTGTGTTTTAAGTTGTTTCTTAATAGATGTCAGTAACTGTACACCATGAATTTTGTTGGGTAGACTATTCCAGACACAAGCGGCCTGTGATAGAAATGCATGCTGTCCGTATCTTTTATACGGTTTGTTCTTGGTTTTGCTACATATTTTTTTTATTGATGGCCGGAGAGTTCTGGGTGGAGCATAATATGGTGCCACAAGTTATTTCAGATAACTTGGAAAAAAATGGATCGTTTTAACATTGATGAACAATGGTGGCAACTTTATTTATAATCGACTCGGGATTTTACAGGGAGCCAAAATAAAGACTTAAAAATTGATGTTATATGTTCCCCTTTAGAAGTTTTCATCACAAGTCTTGCAGGGTTGTTTTGAATTTGTTGCAATTTACATCCTTGAGCATCGGGGACTGTTGCTAATAATAAATTGCAATAGCCTGGCCTAGCCTTGAGTTGATAAAAGAGCAAATGAGTGTTGGTGCTTTCAATTGTTAGGTAAGATCTCAGTTGTGATATTCTTAGATCTAAATAGCAAGTCGCTGCAAGTTTTGCGAAGCTGGGAAACATGTTCCTCCATTGACAGGTTCGATCTAAAACAACTCCTAGATTTCTCACTGATCTTGTGGTGAGTATTGCTTCACCACAGAGTTCTACAGATTGAAGATCAGCAGCCTGAACTTTTGCTGGAGTTCCAATTACATGTAACATCTGATTTTTGTCTTCATTGAATTTCAATCTATTGATCAGATACAAAAAGTCATGTGGATAAACAATATTTCATATCTCATAAATCATTGCCCGCTGTCATCTATATCATATCATATCATATTTATATTATAATTTTTTATTTTTCAGGGGGAACGTAGAGATGGAAAGAAATTCTACAAATGCACTTAAGAATGTGTTCCCTGCATAACTTGTTCCATGGATTATGAACATCTACCGTGACAGTGTTGTTTTTAAGTTTATCAAGAGTAAAACATGTTTTTACATCTTAATATAATCCCCAAAATAGTTAGTACCCCGGATATTGTGTTTCCATCTTAAAGTTTTACTGAATTGCTCTCTGTGGACTCAATAAAAATAAAATTTAAGAATAAAGCATC
The DNA here is from genome assembly GCA_031762815.1 of Tylodina fungina. Lineage (NCBI taxonomy): Eukaryota > Metazoa > Mollusca > Gastropoda > Umbraculida > Tylodinidae > Tylodina > Tylodina fungina. The sequence goes on from JAUEKS010318713.1 coordinate 3,599, forward strand.
AGAATTGAAATTAAAGTCCTACTGTTGGCTTAAACTAAAGAAATCCCTATTATAGGGGCATTGTGTTGAAGTGGGGGAAATAAATCTATTGAATGTACGCGTGTATCCAAACACTTGCAAATATAGGGGGAGTCAGAGAGCAAAGGATGAACATGGGGCAGAAAGTCTCAGGGGGAATCAAGACCATCTCCAGCACCAGGGAGCCTGTATATAAAGCCATCAATCGGGAGCCAGCGTACAATCCAGACTTTCAGAAACCTAGTAGGCTGGATGCCCTACTGGACATGCCCTCCTGCTCACGGGAAATGCAGATCAAGCATGCGTGGAATGCAGATGACCGGTCATTAAACATTTTCGTCAAGGATGACGATCAGATGACCTTTCACAGACATCCAGTTGCCCAGAGCACAGACTGTATTCGGGGCAGATTCGGCTACACAAGAGGACTTCATGTTTGGGAGATTTTCTGGAGTACCCGTCAGCGTGGCACTCATGCAGTCGTGGGTGTCGCCACGAGTGATGCACCCTTGCACTGCGTGGGTTACCAGAGCCTCGTTGGCAGCAACAAAGACTCGTGGGGTTGGGACCTTGGTCGAAACAAACTCTACCATGACATGAAAAATACACCAGGCGTTACCTATCCTACGCTACTCAATTCAGATGAAAACTTTGTAGTACCTGACAGTTTTCTTGTGGTGTTGGACATGGATGAAGGTACTTTGAGCTTCGTTGTGGATGGACAGTATTTGGGTGTAGCCTTCCGAGGGCTCAAGGGAAAGAGGGTCTACCCTATTGTCAGTGCTGTCTGGGGCCATTGTGAAATCACTATGAAATACATCGGGGGACTTGATCGTAAGTTTTTATTTATTTTTATGTTATTACATTGTGTGTAAATATACATATATTTCATTTAAATAGCATAGTCACATTTTATATGTTTCAGATTATTCAAAATTTCTTGAAATATTACATTAACATTGAACGGTGATTTTAGTGGAATTTCAGACTGTAGGGTCATTTGTAGCGGCTCTGTCCAAATCAAGTTTTGTACTTTTGTCCTTATATCTATTTGGAATATACTGGTTCAGTCCGTCAGAGTTATTACAGATATTATTTATGTGACAGATAAAAGTTAAAAAAATTGAGACATTTTGTCAGCATCATCACCCCCATGATTGTTTCCTATTTAAAGATGGATTTAAAAAAGGATTCTGATTTTTCTCTATTGATGTATCTTGTGCACCTTCTTCTCATTAGTGTTTTTTGTCGTCCATCCTTGTCCTATTGGGGTTTTCACATCTAATTTGATGTGAAGGAAGCATCTGTACTGATGTGCTATTTTATCCATTCATATTTTTTGTTTATATTTTTATTTTCTGATAGTTGATGTTCAGGATTTAGCCACTGGTAAACTACTTCGTTACTCTGATGGTCCATTGGGTTCTTCCGACCTTTATTCACACTTAAGCTCTTTCACTTTGGTTTGAAGTGATTAGGTTATTGTTCATATCTCTGCTTCATAGAGTAGTATCTCCATAGAATACCAATAGCACTGAAAGATTGGTTTTCTTGAAATGAGGTTTTCCAAACTCATATTTAACTTTCTGATTCAACTTGGTAATTCAGTTCTTTTGTGCACTTGTTTGTAAATTGTTGTCTATGGATATATATGTGTGAATTCTCTAATTTGTTTGAATGGCCCTCCTGACATCTCTATATTTGATATTAGATACTTGGAATCCTTAGTGGCATTACTATAACCATTATTATAGTACCCTTCTTAATAATGTTTGGGTGTCTGGAGATGACACTGTTCGATCCTTTAAGGTTACTTTAATATTGTGTGTATGTCATTGCTGAAACCTTGAGTGAAAGAATATTGTGGCGACACTTGTAAAAGAAAAAAGCTGGTTGAACAGAGTGAGTGTGAACATGAGAATGGCTAGTTGGATGACTGGGGTGGCACTATCATCCCACTTTAAGACAGAAGAGTTGAGGTGGTTAAGAGCAATATGAGAGGTCTCCAACAATCTATGCTGAGTTGGTGGAGACATGATCATAGGAAATATAATGACGATTGGATGAGTTAATCTTCGAAAATGGAGGCCAGAGACCAAGAATTAGCCCTGAATGTGCTAAAATAGTATAACAAGATATGATGTTGTGGGGCTTGAGTGTGGAAAAAGCAATAGATCTATTAAAAAAGTCACATAAATTAAGTGGCATTTTAGGCTAACTTGTGAATAAAAAACGAAAGCAAGTTACCAGTTTCGAAGCTTTACTGTTATAGAGGCATAAATTTACATTTTTGATATCTTTGCTCAGTAAGTCTAACGAATTTGTACCATGTTTCTTGACTTATTGTAATTTATTAGATAATAAAACTTCATTTTTGTTGATCTCTTCACAGCGGAACCTTTACCACTAATGGATATATGCCGGAGAACGATACGTGCCCAGCTTGGCAAACACCGATTACAGGAGACTCACTCACTCCCCATCCCTACATCCCTAAAACAGTATCTGCTGTATCAGTCATAGCATCCGGTCCCTCACGCTGATCACCAATCATCAACACCCTCCTCATCTCCAAAATCGCCACCGCCGCCATCTCTGAGCAGAGTTTCCTCTTTGTTCTCTAATTTATTTCATGTTGTAAACAAGACATTGCCACTCATCGTCGATTGTGAACTTAGTTTCAACCTACTCTCTCTTTTCTATTCTCTCTCTCTCTCTCTCTCTCTCTCTCTCTCTCTCTCTCTCTCTCTCTCTCTCTCTCTCTCTCTATCTATCTATCTACCTATCTATCTATCTCTGTCTCTATCTCTCTCTCTCGTCTCACTCACTCTGTCTTTCACTGTCCTTCCTCACTTCCTCTCCTCTGATCTCTGGAAATGTTGTAAATCTTAGCTTGATAACGTTTTGTTATGGCTGCTCTGTATATATGTTGTCTTTGACTCATTGAGATAACCTAGTCAGGTCATATGAAAGTATGGCTGCTCTACCAGTCCACTCATGTCTCCTGCCATTCCTTGGAGTGAAGAATATCCATCACAATGACTCCATTTCTAGAGTAATTCTTTCCTTTTGTGTGTGCTTGTGCATAAGGTCTGAAGTCTGCATTATATTTGTATTCACGTATTGTGTGTTCACATGCGTGGTGATTGCATTTTGTATATTTGAGGCCACAGGTATCTCTGTATTTATTGACTGCCATGCTTTTATCAAGTCTGAGAGATGTTAAAGCACAAAAATGTGTTAAATTTAATAATAAAATTGCTGTTTAATCATGCAGTTTTAAAAAAAAACATGGGTTTTGAGGTGGTGGTTGGGGATAGCGGAAGCCAGTGTCTGGGCATCAAGCATGCATGCGGTTAAATTAGACATGACGGCTATCTTTATAGCTCCAAAGTTTCGGAAGGTGGGTTTTGTGTCAACAACAGTTTGCTTGGTGACACAAATGTTGATCTGTCATATTTCTGTTGCTAGCACTAGCACACTTGAGGTGTGTTATGTCATCTAAGGTACAGTTTATTTAATATGACTTTCATGTGATAGAAGAGTCGCTTCAATTCAGGCTCGTTTGTGACTCATCAACAATTATCATCACAGGGTTTTTTATGGTAGATGCTGTGTGGCGTGTGGCAAGACTGTCCTGTGCTTTTGTATACAAGAAATGTAACATCTATTCAGACGCCCGAACTTTGACACTCACTACAACTTCGCACTTTGAATTCGAAGATTGTAGGAGCTTGGCTTGTCCAACAGTGTGAAAGCCCAGTTCATATAATATAGATCTAGATGATTTTGACCTAGTGATCAAGCTCAGACAAAAATACAGCTCATATATAATCTATCTAATCACTAGATTTAGATCTGGCAATCAAACTCTGACGAAGTACAGCTCGTCACACGTAGATCACAACCGCACAGCGGCTCAGGCAAAAAATTTTCAGGTAATGACCCTCATTTACATTGCCCATACTTTTTTATACCTTACATGTCCAAATCTAGAAGGATTGAGAACACTCCATCGCTTGACCAATGTCAAGCACATGTCACACTAAATCCTTAGAGAAGACCCAGGACTAAACGTTTTCAATGAAAGTGCGAAATTATGCGTTTTTTTGTGTCCAATAAGCTCATTCTAGATCTCTCTGGGACATGATTTATGATTGCATCATCACAGTGTTTACACATATCTCTCATTCTTTGTGTCTGTTTAAATGGGCTTGGCTAAACCTGTGACAATCAACATCATCACCATCATCATCATATCATCAGCAGCAGCAGCATTATTGACTAAACTATCACAATGATAATTCGCATACCAATACGCCTTCATTTGGACATTTTTCTGAAGATCTGAAAGTACAAGATGTATTACGTTTGTAACAGGCTGTTTGGAACCTAAACTAGAGTTTCCTTTTCGATTTTAAATCAGTTATTTTCTAGGCATTGTTCATTTTATGGGCTACATTGCCAAAAGCAGAAAGAACATTAAAATAATTGTAATACATGATTCCTTTTTTGGGTGACAAGGTTGTTTGTTATTATTTATAGTTTAATTCAGTGACTAATAATAGTGTGGAACTTCATGTAGTTTCACTTTCAGTAATATATTATATATTGTGTTTGGTTATTTGCCAAAAATAATACTCAAGGGTTGGCTTAAGGCTCTCAATGGCTAAAAATTTGGAAGCCTGTGAGTTAATGAGAACTTCATGATTTATATGATTCTAATTTAAAAGTTTGATGCCTATTGCGCAGTACTTAGAGTCCGACAGTAGCGTAACTAATAATCACATGTTGGGAGGGGGCAGGTGAGATATAATTTGAGACTAAACAAAAACTGGCAGACAATCTTTATCTTTTGATTATTTCACTCTAAGTGTGGATTTCATCTTACGTGTACCCATTCAATTTTGATATTCATTGATTTTTAAGTGCAATGAAGAGTATATAAAGAATGCATGTGTGTTGTCAAGAAAGAGAAGTTGCTGTGATTATGTGACATAATGGGACGCATTTCTTTCTAATATAATGTGTCCAATTGAAAATGTTATGAATGGGGATGAGTAATTGATGTAGTTTGTACTGACCTTGTGACTGTTCATATTTTGGTAAACATTTTACTCTCGCAATGTATTATAGTTTTTTCTTGGTGTTAATCTGTTACTGCAGCTAGGATAGCGAGAATTTGAATTTGCTGTCATTCCCTTCGGAAGAGATTGGGGGGCGGGGGGTTTCTCAGGTGCATTTACTTACAGTGTTTGGTGAGAACATCATTTGAAACATATATAGGATGTAATATCTTTGTCCCTTTCAGCCGGTCTCAGACAAGTGCCCATCTGTGTAGGAAGTGATTGTTCAGGTAGTTTACATCATCATGGGATGAAGAAATATGTGTAGAGTTTGCTACTTGTATACAGATCTTTTGGCTTTGTAAATAGTGTGGAAATTAGAGAAAATCTGGTGGTGCACAGAGTTCATATTTGAGATCTTTGGTTAAACAAATAATTGTCATTGAGTACCGGTAGGCCTACTGAATGGCTTTGAGCGCAAAATAACTACAGTATCTTAACCATAAGTGTGCGCGACCTCAATGATGCTTTATTTTGGCAATCAACATCTTGTGTACTACTTTGTGTCTATGTGTTTTAAAGATTTGGTGTGTCTGTGTCGTGCCCTGGTAACATGTTTAATCCCTGTGAAGATGACATCAAATGTGTACACTGAATATTTTGTCATCGTCAATCGTCAACCAAATTGATCTGTCTCAAGTACGCAGCAGCAGGTGCTTCTCTTGTTTCGTGTTACTCATAGCTTAAGCATTTCTATGACGTGGAAAAACGTTGCGCTGCTGTTGCTTTAATGAGATTGAAATGCCAAACAGCAAGAGGCAGGATGGAAAGAAGTCATAACATGTCACATTTTGATTCTTTTCTCTTGACATGGTTGTTCACTCACTGCAGTGAAAATGACTTACGGTAACACTTTAGAAATACCTTGTCCATTTTGCTTAAGAAGATTTCTGATCATGCAACAGATTTTTTGTTTTGCAGTTCACCTTTTACAGAGAAGTTTTCTACTGTTTTTTTTTCTGTCATAAATTCTAGATTGAACACTGTAATTTTTTTACAGTCATCTAGTCTTATGGATAATACCTAGTGTCCATGGTTTATGTGCAATTTGTATGAAAATCCAGAAGACATCAGTTCGTTTAATTTTTTAATTAAATGTGTCAGGAATGTTAGATACTTCACAGAATTATTGATGGTGGCAATTTGTATGAAAATCTTGAAGACATATTTCCAATTAAATATGCCATGAATGTTAGTTACTTCACAGAATTGTTGAATACGATGATTGTGAACATCTTGATGGGGGACATTTTTGCCTCCCAGAAGAGGAAATCGTATTACAAATTAATCTTGAAGGCATAGTGGATATAACATGAATGAGAGTGGCTAGGTGCACGTCTGGTATGATACTGCCTGAACGTAAGACAAATGTGGATTAAGGAGGTTTTCTGAGAATTCTTGAGATGGGGGGAAGGTAGTCAGTCAACCAGTCTGGGTTAAATACTTAGATAATATATTGATAAACAGGATCAGAAAATAGGTGTTGGGATGAGGCCACAAAGTAGACCTAAACATACTTAGAGCAAGGTTGAAAATAACGGGGTTTGAATGTTGGGGGTGCAATGGATAGGGATAAAAGTTATATCGGACTTGAGATAAAGTCAGGTAACACTAAAACAGTTGAAAAATGGATGATATTGGATATCTGGTCACTTGTGTTATGAGTATGTCGTGATTGATACAGAACGCTTTTATTAACTGTATACTTGCTTTGAGTGAATCCCTTCTTGTACTAGAGACTTTGTTCATGCTAATGCTACTGCTACCTAGAGACTAAAAAATCTGCTCTGCAGCTTTTTTTCCTCTATTTTTTGTTGTGTTTCATATTTATTTTTACTTATTTTTTTCTTCTATTGTTGTTGTTTTCTATTTATAGATATTTCTGTATGTGTGTGGTCCTGAATGGAAGCCTTAAACCTTTACTACTATATTGATTCACTTGAACCTCTAATGTGCAATATGTTATTTTGTATATAGTATATAGTATATATTATGATATATATCTCACACTCTACATCTGACCTCAATTCATGGGTGGTAATGTATCCTCATTACACGTGGCGGACAGGAACGCAAGAATTGAACATTTGTCCCTTTTCTTTGCTGTTTGTCTTTTTCAGTTTGTTCATCTGGCCTCTACTTCTTACTTAATGACGACTGCTACTTGTACAGAAATTTATTTGTCCTTGGGTGGTTGCTGCGCTTTTTGGTGTGTGTCTGTTGGGGGGGGGGAATCACTATTGACCAGAGTCGCAATGATAAATCTCGTCTCATTGATAATGTACTGTCATGTCTTTGTGTGAGTCTTGAGAAATGTTTTCTATATATATTACCCTGTGTGTTGCTGAAACCATCTGTTTCTGGGCCATGGACTCATCATCCTATATTATTACTACAAGAAATCTTTTGTTGGTTGTTCCTGATTACAGGGTCTAGCCCAAGACACTGCTATCTCTTTTGTGGTCGTCTCTCTCTCATCTGTTTTGGAACACGGGTTTTATGGCCGGGTGCTCAATATGACTCCAACCAGACCGTTATAGACTGTATGTTTCAGCTTTTTCCTTCACAAAAATCTTTTATGCGGCTTCACTATTCTATTGTAATCTTCCACAGCATGTAGGCTTCTTTCATATATGGCATCATATATGGCAGTTTCAACTGTAGACTTGTTAGGAGACTATTTGAGCCCGACCAGTCGTAATTTATCGCATTATTATGCTTTTATGCCGTTGTTGTTAAATGTGGGTTCATCTCATTTATTTTTTTAAAGCTGAAAACTTGATATTGTATCACCAGAAGCATAGGGTTTACTCAAAATTTACCATTCAGACATAGGCTACTGTAGACTTTAGATCAAGTCTAGCTTCCTACAAGTTTTTCCAATGTCTCTTGTCAATGTTACTGTAAAGAAAGGAATCCCATGTGGTCCATAGGTATTCAATGAGAAAAGTCGTTAATTTCTAAAAGCCTCCTTCATACTTTTCTGTGAAGTGCTAAGACTATCAATGTGAAATGAAGCCTACTTGGGCTTCGTGGAAAGAATCTAAATATATACGGTGATAGAATGTGGAGGAAATTATGGATAGTAAAGATGGTGTCTTGGGAGAAATATATAAATCGGAGAAGGGAGAGGGGGGGAATTGATGGTGATACCGAATTTGAGACTTTGAAGGCTTGCGTTTATTTCAATGGCTCCTTCAAATCTAAAAAAAATTCTTTCATGTGTAAACTCAAATACATGCTCATTGTCCTGAAGGAAATCAATTTCATATGATGATCTGCGTTTAACTGCTTTCGTCAAGTTAAGAGTGAGCCAAGAGTTGTTCACTCAGTGACATAGAGGAACGTTTGTTATACACGTGGACAGCTAAAATATGTGTATATTGCATTTTAGAATTTGGAAATCTCTATACTGAGGCATCATATGGGGATGTTGAGTTGAGCTAAAGTTTTATGTCACTTGCAACACAAATAGGTTATTTAAGTGACAGAATGTGTCTTCAACTCTCAAAGCACACTGAAAACACAATCAATAGAATTGAGTTCATGGTGTGGGTTGGAGAGTCCTAATGATTTGTGTTGCCCTGTGGTATACTGCAATGCCACATCAGGCATGAAGTAAGCCACGTGGGCGTATATGGGGAATGTGAATTCTTTTTAAATGCAATATCATCATCATTTTTGGTTTTGACTGTTGTCCCTGCTTACAAAGGTTGGCCCGGGGTCATTTTCTTTTAAAAGCAAAGTATTAATATCTGAAGTGCCCATCCTTGCATTAGCTAAACTGATATAGGCTACGGGTGTCTTTGTTGTTGCCTTTCCAAAATGTCTGCGTTTACGAAGCACTTAGACTTAGTATAATATAGCCTCATCCGATGCTAATGAGACAGCCCGATGATGGTACTAGGTTACACAATCGGATATGACTTACTTATAGTTTCACCAATTTCCACCTAACCGCTCCAGTTTTTAAATAGACATAATGTTCAGGTTTGACTTAGGTAATGGTCCTGTCTTTGAAACACTAGGTGCATGTCTGGACCTCAGTCTCAATGCCAGCTTGAATATCATCTCAGCCTTTGTGCCACATGTTTCAACAGAATCACAACCCTTATATAAACAATTCGCGATCTTTCTATTTCCAAGAATGAAGTCTAAACTTGTGATGGAGTAGAGCTCTTGTGTTCAGTATTGTGGTACTTAGCTCAGATCAAATCATTTCACGCCCACATGGCTTACTTCATGTCTGATGTGGCATTGCAGTATACAACAGGGCAACACAATTTATTAGGAGCCTCCAACCCACACCATGGACTCAATTCTATTGAACGTGTTTTCGGTGTGTTTGAGAGTTGAAGACACATTCTGTCACTTAAATAACCTATTTGTGTTGCAAGTGACATAAAA
>JAUEKS010318824.1:0-13138 GCA_031762815.1 Tylodina fungina
ATCTTGGGTGAACTAGGGCTCGAACCCGCGACTATTCGTCTTGTGAGGCCGGTGGCTTAACCACTACGCCACAGAGACCCCCAATGTAGAATTGGGCCGATTAGTATTACACTGCACCCCACTTGTTTTGCTCTCGGATGAGTTGATCTTCGCGTGTGCGTTGATTATTTTTTGCATGAATCGGCACCAGTCTCTTTTTGTATTAAAATGGATGGTTGTGAATTCAACACAGGCGTATTAGTATTAACATTTGTGTTGATTCTTTATTTCATGCCAAACCCTCTTTGTCCTAATAAAATAATACGCTTGAGTTCATTTCGCCTTCGGTAACTTTTCTCTCAGACTCAGCATTTGCCACTGGAATCCTGAGATGCTCAAGACACGGGCTAAAAACACTACAACTACAAAAGGTTGCATAAAACTTCGGAAGAGAACCTATGCTAGATCTAGATTATAAGGGGTAAAACCTTTATTCAACAACTAAGCTAAGTAGGTTAGGCTTAGATGGTTACAACCCCTTATTAACACCATCGGTTGTGTTGATGTTTTTCTTAACCCCCCAGATACATCAACTTAACCGTTGTTGACTGAATATTATTATTACTGTGTGTGTATCGCTGTTTGTTGCGGGTGTCATTGTCAGGGCCAAGGCTGTTTGTTGGGCCTTTTACTGCCGCATTCTACAATCTGTTCGATTCATTCAAGTAACTCTTGTTCTCAAAACAAATACTTACATTCTAAAGGTGGCGTATATATCTAAAATCTAAATCTAAACAAAAAACATGTTTTATATTTATCTAAATAAAGACCAGATTAATGACACTGAAAACACAATCAATAGAATTGAGTCCATGGTGTGAGTTGGAGACTCCTACTGAATTGTGTTGCCCTGTGGTATACTGCAATGTCACATCAGACATGAAGTAAGCCACGTGGGCGTACAGCTGTTCTAAATGACCTGATCTACCAATTCGCCCAACTGGTGATGAAGTCATTGTCTCCAATTTGACACCACCAGGCTACAAGTCCGTTCCATTCCCGAGGTACTATCGAGGAGGAGGAGGTATCTGTTTAATCCACCGACTTTCAATTAAACATCGTCCCCAAAGTTGTTCATGATTTCTCAACTTTTGAGTGTTGTGAATGTTACCTGAACTATGAAGGTCACACAATCTCTTTCATATGCATCTATCATCTACCACCCAGCAAAAATAGCAGACACACAGTCAAGGAATTCATCTCAGAGTTTCAGGAATGTTTAGACTACATACTCAACAAGAAAACATGGCCGATAATAATAGGCGACTTCAACATCCTCTATGATAATTCATCAAACCCTGATGTGAATAATTTCAACAAAGTTATCTTAAATGCATATGACCTGCACCAGCTAGTCAACCATCCAACTCACTCAAAGGTTCGTATCCGTGACTGGATCTTGACTGACAATATCAAAATGATATGAAACATGCAGGTTGTGGACAAATTCAGTTCTGATAATTGTGTGATTTCTTTTGAAATGAGCATCACGGAGTCTGGAAACAAAAAACAAACGTGTCATTAGCACCAGGAGCAAAACTATCGACCACGAAATGTTTTCAGCGAACATTAAGGAATTACTGTTGCCTTCCGTCGAAGAATGTGCCAGCGAGGAAGTGGAGGCCTTCAACAGCATGGCCAGGGTGCTCAACAAGCATGCACCTTGGAGGACAAGAACAGCCAAGGGCCGACCGTCTGTTCCATGGATGACAACAGAAGTCAAAGAAGCCAAGGTAGAACGTAGACGTGCTGAGAGGAGATGGAGATCTACCAATGGAAGTTTTTAAAAAGAAATTTATAGACAATGTGTCAATCGGAAAGCATTATTTACACAATGTGCTCAACATGCCCACTTCAACACTAAGATAACAGAGTGCTCAACTTCAACGACACTGTTCCACTGGTTCTATGTCTGGAAAGAAAGGCACAACTTTCCAAACGATGTTTGCTAGAAAGTTGCCAAAATTAGAGAAAAGCTAGACACAGTCTCCAATGATACAACACAATTAGAGCCCTTTCGTGTTGTCCAACTTTCAGAGTTTAAATCTGTTACGTCGACAGAGGTCATGTCAATCATTAAAAAACCCTCCCAAGAGTTGTTGCCTTGATCCTTTCCCAGCCCCACTGTTAGTTGCTCATCTTGATAGTCTCATTGAAATTATCACAACCATTGTAAATGAATCTCTTCAACATGGTACTGCACAATATTTATTTAAACAACCTGTAGTTGTCCCCCTTTTGAAAAAACCTAACGTGTCTCCGGAAGAGTCGAACAATTACAGGCGTGTGTCAAATCTTCCGTTTTTATCCTGAATTCTAGAGAAAGTTGTCCATCATCAACTTAAAGATCCCCTGTTAAAGAATAGTCTTAATGAAAATTTTAAGTTAGCTTATCGTGAGTACCATAACACGGAGACAGCTCTTCTTAGGATAAATAACGACCTCGTGTGTGAGGTTGATGAAGGCAGTTTCCATCCTTGCCTTACTAGATCTAAGTGCAGCTTTTGGCGCAATGGACCATCATATTCTTATTCAGCGTCTGTCTAAGACTTTTGCCATTGCTGGTGTAGCTTTGAACTGGTTTCGGTCTTATTCGATAGCTCGTTTTCGGTCAATTCTTGGCCAAGGGTTAAAATCACATAGAGTGCCATTTGTTTTTGTGGTCCCACAAGGTTCTGTATTAGGTCCTATCCTATACACGCTGTACTCCCAGCCACTCTAGAATTTAATAAGAAAACACAATGTTTACTATCATATGTACGCTGACAATACTCAGCAATATAAGTCTCTAATGATACATGATGAAACGATTTTGCTTAACATCATGGAACTTTGTATTTTTCTTTGTATTGATGAGGTTAAGAACTGGATGATTGTTAACAAACTTAAGATGAATTAAGATAAGACAGAGGCAATATTTTGTGATCCAAAGAACAAGCGTGAATCCATTGTTAAACATATCTTTATTGTGTATGAAATGGTAGCTTTTACTGAAAAAAAACAACTTAGGAGTGATTTTTCATGTTATGCTTTCTACGGAACATCATGCTAACCATCTTTCTCAAATTGAGTTCTGTGAACTCAGACGGATTGGGCAAATGTCATCTTTTTTTAAAATGAAACATCATTAAAAACTCTTATGTCACCTTTTATATTAGCAAGATTAGATTATTGCAGTTCAGTCTTTCTACATTCCCGAAAAGAATATTAGTATGCTGCAGCGTTTCCAAAATCGGGCTGCTACAATGATTTAAAAAAAGAAGAGAGACCATGTCTATCCTTAATTTAGGAAGTTCCACTGGCTGCCACTCAAATCAAGAATTATATACAAGGCTGCTATTTTGTGTTTTTAATGTATCCAACAGAATGCCCCACCATATTTGCAAGACCTTGTCCAACTGTACACTCCATCACGATCATTAAGATCTAGCAACCAATGTCTTTTTAAAATTAGAAAAAAAGGATCCGTCAGGTTAGCTGGGAGGTCTTTTACCCACGCAGCTCCATCAGTGTAGAATTCTCTCCCTCTCCCTCTTCGATTAATGACTTCTGAATCAGAGTTTAAGAGGTCTTAAAACATTTCTATTTGATGCTTATGTAACAGACTAGCCTCATTCTCAATGATATTCATTTGTCATGTCATTATGAATGTTTTGTTTCGATATGCTTTTATGTAATTAATTGTAGTTAAGGTGATGTTTGCGCCTAGAGCTGTCATTGTACGGGATAGAAATAATCTTCATTATTATTATTATTATTATTATTATTATAGCTCGGCCTTGGCGATCAGAATCTAAAGAAAGCCAAACGTAGAAGAGAGCTCTTCTTACTTCTTTTAGTTAGTGTACTTAGCCAAAGCCGAGTCTTATAATCTTGCCGGCTGTGTTGTCCCCAAAGATTTTAAATACTACTTTTAATATCTTTGGTTGTCCTCCATCCCACCCCACCACACCCTATGGTGCGCTCTGGTACACACCATCCACGGCGTGCCCACAACACATCCACTCCATCCATACCACACCCTCCGTCCCGGACATTGTTCACACCTAAGCCTAGCCGCTAGCCTAAATGTATACTCTATAGTATATAAATGTATACTAACTACATTACATGTATTGTATTGCTACTGGTTGGATCATGGGCTCTCCCATTCTTTATTGCGCTAGATCACCGATACAGAGAACTGGACTTGCTGATATAAGGATAAAGGGAAAAGCCAAAAAAGTAGCATTTTATGCTGCTTTTTGTTGTGTCCCTACTACAAGGATGCCTTTGAAGCCTTAGTTATTGTACCATCCCATTTAGATTCAGTGTGAGGAAACCGCTGAGAACTGGCATTTTCGTATTTTGGTGTATTCATCCCATTAACTTAACTGCCTATCAAATATTGGTGTGTGTTACTCTAAAACATAAATCCAGTGTTAGGAGAGGCCTAAAACACACCTGTTTAAAATTTGTCCAAAGAATCTGTAATGGTATTGACATTTTTTGACATCAGTATTGAGTGGGAAGAGTATGAAGCTTGCAATGTTTTTTTCTTTGCTTTCTGTCTCTCAAAGGTGACGGATTCAAGGGGTCATATTTTATACTCAAAAGAGGATGCCAAGAAAGGGAGGTTTGCCTTTACAACTGAGGATTATGACATGTTTGATGTTTGCTTCGCCTCTAAGCCATCAGGAGGTAAATTTACTTACAAAGTACATGTCGTTCAATCAGGTGAACTTCACTTTCAGAGGAAAATCAAATTATACATTCTTTTTTCTTCTTACAATCCATGTCTTTCAGTTACAACTATCCTCCTCCTCCCTAATCTTCCATTTTCAACCTCTCCCCTCCCCTCCCCACCCACCTACTATTAATACTGTAAAACATGGATGAAAATAACTGCTGAACTACTAATATAATGTTATTTAACTTTTAATTGGAAAAAGGATGCTCTACATTTCTAAAAAGCGGTCTTACTTGCATTAATATATAATATATGTTTTCCTAGTATAGTGACTTTAATGATAACTATTGGAAAGAAATTTAAACATTTGTTGGTCATTCCTTTAAGAAATAAAAGCTGGTGTAGAAAGATTGGGATTAACCTTTTCCTGCCTAAGCAGTGACTGATTTTTAGCTGTATAAGACTCCTTTTCGCCCCCATTGAATCTTGATAGATCTAGTTCTAAAGTACCCAGAAACCCCGCCCCAATTCACTCCTGCTCGTTCTTACCAAAATTTCCATGTGCAACTCATATTGCAACTCTCCTCACAATGATCGTCTCTGACCACCTGTCTAGTAATTGGTCGGTCTCAGATGGACCATGTTTTTGGTCACTCCCAGGTCTGTGCATTAGCAAGTCAGGAGTCTTGGGTCTCTCGGGCTACCCAAAAACACACATGGCCCCTGTTACATATGTGATTGCATCATAATCATACATGGGTGCTGTAAGCCGTGTTTGGCCCAGGTCTGTGCATTAGCAAAGCAAGTCAGGAGTCTTGGGTCTCTCCAGCTACCCAAAAACACACATGGCCCCTGTTACATATGTGATTGCATCATAATCATACATGGATGAGGTAAAAGCTGTGGTCAGCAGGCTGTAGAGGTTATCTCTACTCTGGCCAAAGGTGTTGTGCAATACTATGTAACAACCTCTGCAGCGGTGGTTCATGGCTCATCTTCAGCCCCTCCCAGTTCTGTAATTTGCCCACAGATAAGATATCAGGTTGCGGTGTATCTACCCATTATTGAAAAGAATACTAATCTGTATAGGTCGCTTTTCAGCACATTAGACAGGAAAGGGTTGAAGGGACGAAATGGACTTTGTAAACATGATACACCTTGTGTATGTGTGTGTATCTATGTGTGTGTGTGTGTGTGTGTGTGTGTATCTGTGTGTGTGTGTGTGTGTGTGTGTGTACAAACTTCATCTTACAGCACAGTACAATGAGTACATTAGCTCGGTTGGTCTTCACAAACCAAAGAAAAGTCCACACCAACTCTTATTGACAATGGTTTTTTTTTATGAGTGGTTGATATTTATTGAAAATGAAGTGGTTGGCAAAAAAAGTTATATTTATAACTGATTTAAATGTACATGTATTTTCCTTGTGATTAAAGGTGGTGTCTCTCAGGACAGAGAAGTCTTCCTGGATGTCAAACGTGGAATTGAAGCTAAAAACTATGAGGAGGTTGGTCCATCTGTATTTTTGATTTACATTGCATTTCAGCATTTGAACCTCAACTTCTATGCTACGCTGAACAAAACAATCTCACCATTGATTTTCTCACATTCTTTTCTCACATCTATCATTTTGTATTAGAGCCTTCGACCAGCAGTGGATTATTATGCTATATGGTATACGGCAATATCCCATTTGCTGCATTTTCATTGGCTTAGAATTATAAGGCTACATACCCAGTGTGTTGTAAAAACCGACATTTGGGAAGCTAGACTAGAGGTCGAGTCATCCATAGCTGCTAGGAAGCGCGTTTTGCTATGAACACCTTTACTCCAAGTCTATCATGAATATGAGACCCATTGGGTTGAAGACGATCCGAAGTCTGCTTTGGTAGATGAAATTGCCGAAGTAGCATGTATGGAGAACGGTTTTAGAAATCAAGGTTAGATAGTAGTTAAAATGTCGGTAGTTTAGCAGTAGAAGGCAGAAATAATGAGATTGTATATTGTTTGGATCGAGGCTATAACTCGTTAATGTTTGTTGCATGTAGGAGATTTGATTGGAGGGAAATGGTGTAAATAAGTCTTCAGAGGTAAGAGAACATTCCCTTTTAGATAATACCATTGCGCCATTGACTTTTTTTTGCTCCCTGGTAAAGACAAGTTAAGAATAATCTTGCAATTCAATGGTTTATGGATGACATACTTTATTTTTATTTTGTCTTTCCTCACACACAGATAGCAAAGGCTGAGAAATTAAAACCTTTGGAAGTAGAGCTGCGTAGACTGGAAGATTTGTCAAAGACTATCGTGGAGGATTTTGCTTACATGAGGTCTAGAGAAGAACAGATGCGAGATACAAATGGTAATTGTATGCTATATTATATGTGATACTCCTTGTAAAACTAAGACATTGTGGAAAGGAAACAGCAAGTAATATAATAGACCATTTCAGTGATACAATGGTCTCCACCGGGTAACAGCCTTATCCACATCATGAATCTCCGGCTTGGTGCCATGCATGGCACATAAAACATTGTGTTTGCAATGATGGTGATGTAGGCCTACATACTGTGTCTTGAAGTACTTTATACAAGGAGTATAATATCGATACAGATATCCATCCTTTGACTCTCCCAACAGACTCACAACTCAAGGATCTTCGAGATATAGCTCATTCAACAAGATGAAACTTTAATGAATATGCTGAGGGCAAATCTTCGCCGTTTAATAAAATGACTTCAGTAAACACATAGGCTCACCATATTCTACCTTTACCAAATAAGTCTAGATTTAGACAAAAATGCGCTATTGGTCCTAGCAGTTAGCTTCTTCGACGAATGTAACTCCTACAAACTAGATTCTATATCCAAACCTTCAATGTGAAATCACAATCCAATGAATAAACAAAATCTTCACACTCACTCTCAACAGCTCTTGAACAGCATCACCAAGCACATTGATCAACTGCCGCAATAAATGATCAACAGCAGATGATAAATAGCTATCCCTCAGACATGTCTTATATGCTAAGGGGTTAGCCTAGAACAATCCTGGATTTTCCCGTCTCAAATCTCATGATGTAAACGAGTGCATATGGCCTTTCAGAGAGTACTAAAATATATTACATAATACCCTTGGCCTCTCCCTGGACAATCGAGGGTGCTCCCATCTGTACATCACAATTTCTAGGTCATGCCCCAAAATAAATAAATAGTAAATGAGTGTCTTTCCCAAAACCTGAGAAAGGTCTCTGTCATTCTAGAATAGGTTAGATCTATTCTCAGCCTAGCATTCACCAATTATCGACTAAACTTGTCACGATATCTGGATATAGTACATATACCGTCTTTCTTCCCATGCTCCACCAAGGCCATAATTAAGCAGTGAATGAGAGCCGAGTTAACCATTTGGCTTAGGCATCAGTACTGCGCTAAACACATTTAGATCTATGATGCCAATGAGACGAGGTTTTATTTCAAAGGCCTTTCCGATGTTGACTATTCCCACAAAGACCACCAGTTCAATGACAAGTAGATTATAGAGTGAGTTACAGTGTTAGTTGTACAGGAATACACAACAAGGAGAAGGGGACGAAACAAGGGAGGCAACCTTATGGTGGATAATCTTGTCTTTCCAGAAATGAGTCAGTCAGACAGGCATTGTCTTGTCTCTACCATGCACATTAAATAAACTCCACCCCCTACTGTGTAAATAAAGACCAAGAGAAAGGACAATTCATTTCAATCAATTTGATTGGACAAATCACTTCACAATGCACTAGGCTTAATCACTTGACTATGACGTACATCCTCTCATATTAATAATTAATAATAATAAAGAGCATTTAGAGCATATTCGGTAAACTTTTACCTTCATTCCCGACACTTGTACAAACAAGACGAGCCATAACTCACTCTGCTGTGAATTAATGTAGCAAGAAGACTGCATGCATTTATTTATAACTAAAGGCAAGTATAAATCACACAAGAATGAACCTATAGGACACCGCCCTGTACATTCCTCCTAAAAATCCACTTTTTTTGCATGTCCCGGTTCTTAGGCTGAAACTATTATTAGTCAACCGATACTTCACGCCTTGCTATATTTTTCCAGAAGTTAATTTCCTGATCTAAGAAGAATTTGGACAAACCAAAATTGAAACAGCAAGAATTTTGTTCTTAAAATACTGGTAATCATCTGTGCAAATTGGGGAGGATCACAATGGGAATTTTTGTAGGAAACACCTAAAGGTCAGCTAGAGAACCTAGCCAGACCATATATGTAATTATTAAATACACAAGTGCACAAACATTCAGAAGCCTATAAGTAAGAACGCCGATGATAGAACTTGGTCACTTAGTTTTTGTATCATTTTTTTAATGAAGTAGTGACATTGATAAATAACTGACCTTTTTATTGTTGGAGCATCATGATAGAAGAGATACAGAATCTATTGATATTTTGTAGTTAATTTTTATACAGCTCTCGTATCTCTTAGCTATGTATATTATGAACTGCTTTCTCTGGTGAATCCTGTGTTTTATTGTTATTAAAATATTAATTCACATAGCAATTTTGAGCTCTAGAAGGTTGTCGATGGGGGGTCTCTGTGGCGTAGTGGTTATGCCACCAGCCTCAGAAGACCAAAACGAAAAGTCGCGGGTTCGAGCCCTGGTTCACCCAAGATTATTTTTTTTGGTTTTCTCTGGCCCGTGGCTCGTGTGGAGTCACGTCCTGTCGGAGACAGACGTTAAAACGTAGGTCCCACCTCTGATATAACCTTAATGCCTTGAAAAGGGGTGTAAAACTCAAGTCATTCATTCAGATCGCATACCCAGTGCATTTGGGGAAGGCAAAAGTCTAGACATCCCAGGTTGTCGATACAGGAGCTGTTAAAATCTTCAATTCCACTTTCACAGCAGCGCATGAAATCTTTTCTATTTTCAGAATCCACCCACTCCCGTGTGATGTACTTCAGCGTGTTCTCCATGCTGTGCCTTCTGGGCCTGGCCGCGTGGCAGGTCTTGTATCTCCGGAGATACTTCAAAGCCAAGAAACTTATTGAGTGATTTGAGTGTGTTGTCTTTTCGCAGTTTGTCCTATTTTGTGGATGAGGCATATCTTGTACTGGATAATATTAAACCGAAAAGAAATTTTATGTCAAGTTCTGTTTATGAGAATGCTGTGGGTTCTTTTCTGTATATGTGCTTGGGGATGAATCGTGGTTTTGAAACTTGACTCGAGTGCTTTTCCCACACTGTTTTTCGTGTGTTTTTCGTGAAAGTCTTCGTGTGGCTGAATGAAAGACACTAAAATGCTAGGTTCAGTAGTCGGTGTGAGATAAATCTATACCGTGTATCTATGATTTATGAAACATGTCCTACTTGATTTCTGTCATTTCATTTCAACTATTTCACATTGGCCAGCAACATTAGCAATATAGAGAATGCCACGCGGTACCAAGTCAACTCGGCTACCTGCGTGAATCTTCCCATTGTAAAGGATCACATTGGAGATATGTGCTATCTTATGTAGCAACTCTATTACATATTGTATCGGGATAAATTTTAAGTAATTTGGATTTTATCTTCCGACATCGTATTGACCTCTTTTATGAATGAATTAATTTATGTAGGGCTGGGGCAATTATGTAGATGAAGAAGATGAGGGTGATGACGTTTTAATGCAGGATTGACAAGAATCTGTAGATCTCAACTCTGTGGTGGATGGATTAAAGCAACTAGACAAATATCTAGTAACGCTACCACATGCGAATCTTTGTCCACTTCTTAACATGGCAGTAATCATGGTAACTTATGATGTAGTGATTTCCTGTATATTGTGTTTAAAGTAATGATATGGCTGGTTATTGGTAAGTTAACTATGTATATTTTGCCTTTCTATCTGTGTTGTGCTAATCATAATTGAATGTTGCTATGTTAGCACAATTAACCACTGAATAATTTGGAATTATCATTTTGCTTTTAGAATTTAGAAGAATGTAAAGTGAAGTTTGTAAAGAATGATTCAAAATGATTTAAAATCTCTTTAATGTACACAGTATAATATAGTGTAGTTGATGTTTTGAAAATACTTCTTTATTACAATCAACTGTAAAACTTTAAACATTTGACTTATTAAATAGTGTTTGGGGGCTTTATGTCATCATTACACTATGCCTATGCATACTTAGATTTTGCTACAAAATTGTAATTTTGTTGCTAAAAATAAGAGGTGATAGCTAAAAGTAATACTTACCTGACTATAGAGTAGCTAGCGTTAAATATAATTTGTATTTTGATGTGACTTGTTTTGTAATTATTGGTACAGTATGCAAGTTGTGTGAGATGTGAAGGAATATTAATTTGTAACCATCATATGCATTAGTGTGCCTGAACCTTGTTTGTGTCTGTCAAGCTCTATGCTTGTCAGTGCCACAGAGGTGACCCAGACATTGTGACTAGCTCGTAGCTCAAGCTTTGTAATTCAAGGGAGCTTAAATTGTAGGCGTCTATAGTTTGAACAAAATAATTAACTAGTATTGCCATAAGTTCATGTGCTATGATGCTCATACATCTTTAAAATATGCCGCCATTTTTTTTTTTTTTTTGAGGAAAAAGAATACGAGGAATTTCATTTTTGTGAACGACAGGATATTTAATAGCTGTATTCTCAAAAAAGTGAGCTGCATTTGTGATGTGAAAATTGCGTAAAAAGTCATTGGGTACAGATTACAGACTTCTGCTGAATATATTGTTCCGTCTTTTGTTCAATCGTTCACACAATGTTGGTCCACATATACTTTCTTTATGTGCTATTTGAATTGAATAAAATTGTTAGACAAAAATTTCTAGTTTATATTTATTTTATTTTATACAGAGGTACAAAAGACATCTACATCATGCATTGTTAAAAAGAATAATTTCTACTTGAAGTAAAAATGATTTACATTAACCAAACACTTCATCCAATACCATGTAGAGGCTTAAAAAACTAAATACTAACCATATTTGTAGATTTGCACATCCAAAGAAAACTGATGGATAATAAATGATTAAAAAACTGATTATGTACACTGACAAAAAATGTATTACACAAGAAAAATCAGTTCAAATTATGCATTCATCATCATGGATTCATCATCGATTTATCGGTTGATGTCCCTGATATAGACTCTACATTCAGCATAACATATCTTTTTCTACTGTTTTGTTCCATGTTAATTTAAGACAGCTTCTCAACTTCCATTTTCTAATCTAGTCATCACTATCCTTCCGAGTGCGAGTGTCAGCCAGATTGATGAAGAGCCGTACCTTGCTTTTCTCCAATCCAGACCCATTGGCTTACTTCATGTCTGATGTGGCATTGCAGTATACTACAGGGCAACACAATTCATTAGGAATCTCCAACACACACCATGGACTCAATTCTACTGATTGTGCATTCAGTGTGCTTTGAGAGTTGAAGACACATTCTAGTATCTATAACCTATTTGTGTTGCAAGTGACTTAAAACTTAAAACTCCAAAAAAATAACTTTCCAATCCATAGAAACCCTTTGAACTCCTCATTTATTGTCTCGTGTTCAGATACTGTCACCCTAGTCATCCATCTAGGCATTTTCATCTTCTCGTCTAAATTATATTTTCCATCATTAGAAATGCTTTTTCTCAACTTTGACCTGGTTTGTAAAGTTTCATCATGGACTTGCAAGACTATGAAATCAAGAAATCTGTAGGCCTAGGTGTAATAATACGACTTGCCTAATAAAATAAATTGCCACATGCTTCTGAGCTTGTAAAGAAAACAAGGCATGAGAGAATTCTAACAAAGTTATTAGAGAAACAATAAATACCAGGCTACTGCATGGGTAAAAGTTTTCTGGCTACAGCTGTTGGTTCCGGCGAATCTAAATTCTTGGGATGGCCTATCCGGCAGATTGATTGTGTAGCCGGCGGATGCGTATTGCCGCCGGTAAGGAAATCGACGGTCATACTTACAGCAAGGAGTCATAAAATCAATGAACAGCAAGGTACCAAATGACACCAATATCATCAGAAACTGGACCCCTATCTCCATAGGTAGGGAGTCTCTGTGATGTAGTGGTTAAGACACTTAGCTTCAGAAGATGAAGGTCGAGGGTTCAAGCCCTAGTTCCGAGATTTTTTTTCAGTTTTCTCTGGCCCTGTAGCTCATGTGGAGTCGCCCTGTCCTATTGGAGATGGACGTTTAAAACGTAGGTCCCACCTCCGACATCTTAAATGTGTTGAAAAGGGGTGTAAAACTCAAGTCAGTCAGTCAGTCCACCCCTCCCCAGTTTAATGTCTACACAGTAATGGGATCATTAGTCTAGAATGATCTACATCTAGTTCTTTTGAAGCCCGATTCAGTCAGTATTTGGAGTGAACTCAATGCCCATTTCTTGACAAA
>JAUEKS010318935.1:1000-13100 GCA_031762815.1 Tylodina fungina
CCCCCCCCCCCCCCCCCCCCCCCCGCGTCAATTTATTCATCAAGATCATTGTCAAATCTGAGGATATTTCCCCTGATATACAGAGGTTAGCCTTGTTCTGGTCCCCTAACCACTGCACCCTCTATATTCAAGTGCTGCTGGAATACACAATACAATTGTCACATGGCCATGCCTCCACACCAGCATAGAACAGCCAGGCTGTACACCCATCGTATCAAATACATTAGCCAATTTGGAAAATGTGAAAGCTGAGACACTCACAGTGTTAATAATAATAATAATAATAATAATAATTATAATAATAATAATAATAGTAATAGATAGATAGCATTTATAGCACTAAATTCTCGTTGATACAAAGCTCTAAGCGCGTGCCTTTGTTTAAAATTGCCATGTTCCGCCCGTTGGTTTAAAAAACAAATCAACCGTTCACGGTTTTTGTTTGTTTGTTTGTTTGGTACAAATCAATGGTTATGGACAATGCTTTTTTTAATGTCTTTTCCTTATAAAACTGTGCATAGAGTGTCCAGCCATTCACAGTACTATAGCCAAATCCTGAGGAGGGCTGGCACTGCGGGCCTGGGACATGGTGTTATTCCTCAAGAGACAAATGCTTCATAACTGGTTGATGAAAAGTAAGCGCATACTTTTGTCTTTGTTGTGAATAAGGATCATACTCCCCAGCTAACATTAACTTTACTATTCTCTTGTCTTCATATCTTTGCAGACAGTGTAGTGATGAATCACATTGAAAGACAACGGCCAGAAACCGAGGTGCACACCATCCCTGGCACCAGAGGCTACCATGCCACCAGTTCAAGCGGCTAGTCCAGGCACGGCGACTAGCCTGCTTTATATACAGGCTGCATCAACAGCAGAACAGACAGCTGTCTCAACAAGGAGTATGTTGGGGAGTATGTCACCCATAAACGCAAGCCAAAGTATGTATAGTATTTCTTTGGCTATAAAATTCATTAATATAACTCCCAGTGTTTAATTGGATTAGCAAGCTGTATTAGTTGTAGACCACAAGATTTTATTTCATTTGGCAATATTCCTTATTACAGGCAACTACATCATTCATTTGTTACAGTGCTGAGACAGAGCTGAACAAAGCCTTCATTGTGGACGACCCCTCACCCTAGGAAGAGATTCCATCATGCACATCACTTGCTTTCTATGTATTGTCTTGTTCTACTGAATAGTTTCTTACTTCTCATGTCATTGCATCTCTTCCTAATTGACACATTATAATATATTTTTGCAGAGCAGCACTCAGCTCGCCCAGAAGCCACCACTGAAATTTGGGATTAACTTAAAACATTTCTAGTGCGATCAACCGACTGAATAAATATTTTTATGCCGTGGTGAGTTGGGTAAAGACTATGTAGATCTGCTTTAATCTCTTTTAGTCTCTTATACGTGAATTTAATGAGTTTAATTTTGATTTTATGCGTGTCTCAATTATAAGTTATTGTTCTGAATTTCCATAATGTTTGCTTGTCTTGTCTCTTTGAACTGTTTTTGGTTCATTGAATATATATTACACTCTTTGTTCTCAGGTTATCCCATTGCCTGTTGTCTCCCCAAGCTTTTGGCTTTTATGTCTGGCTTCAGAAAGACTGACATACAGCTATGAGTTTTTGGTAGGTCCTGATGAGAGCATCATCACAACTGGACCTCCAGACAATTATTTTTGGAGGATAATTCCATCGGGGCTGGTGGCAGCAGACAAAAGAGGTCACTACTTTCTAAAAAATATGTCAAAGTTCAAATATTTAGGTTGTGTAAATCAAACTGTTCATTTACATCCTCATTATTCATTTTTGTTGCTTTTTTCAACCAATGACTTGATTTGTAAAATGTTTGCCTGTTAAATTATAATTCGCAATAAATGTCATATAAATTTCCCCCCCTTGGCATAAAAAACCCACATTTTTTGCATGATTATTACTTATTTGCCATCTGCATGACAAAGGAAAGGTTTGCACAGTATTTCCATGTAGTCCTTCTATTGATTATAAATCAGGTTTGTGACTAAATACATATTGCAGCATTTTGACAATTCTTCGTCGAATTGGAGGATGACCTACCCTTATTTAATGTTTCCACGGTTACGAAAAGCCTGCTGCATTCAAATATTTTTTTCCTTGTTCTACAGATGTTAAACTAAATTTTGTTAGTATTTCTCAAATATGAAAATAGCCCAAAAATGGCCCTTAAAAGTAGATGTTCCATAATCCTGGTTGTTTTCTGTCATGATATACAGCAAACGGTTGACATGCCACAACGTGAAGATTTGGGAAAGAGTGAATAAAAAAAACTTTTAGAAGAGGCTATATATATGCAAAGATCAATATGGCTTTATGCCAAGAAAGATGCACCAAAAAATTAATGCAATTTACTCTCTGGCTGGCAGCTAAAAACAATGTAGAGAAGGACAAAGTTAATATAGGTCATGCATCATGTGAAAAATGAAGCTAGTCAGGACTGCAATTGAACATAAATAACAAGTTTCAGTCGTTTTGCAACTTATATACAACACCTAGAAACAACAAGACAAAGAATGGCAGTTTTTGACATCTGCATTTATAATTTATTATATTATATTTTGAAGATTCCAAATTTCACTGGACCATTTAATGACCTGTACCTGGAACCTGCCATAACCTTTCAAGGTAGCAGTGGGACTCCCTCAGGGTTCAGCCCTGAGTCCATTCCTGTTTGCTATATATTACAAGTAATAGACCAGCTAATAGAGCAAGATAGAGAGCTTCCTGGAACAGGCTACTTGCAGACATGGTCGGTCCTGATAAAGGACCCGAAAGAGAAGGCCGAAGAGGAGGAATTGATGAACTGACGAGAAACATTGGAGATGGAGATGAAAGTCAAATGAGAAAAAAAAAATCAACAAAATTATGGAGCACTAGCAAGTAATGTGGTTGCAGTAGGGCCTACCAGGAAGCGCCACAGAAGTAAGATTTGTATAGACGCGAAAATGTTGGAAAGTTACTGTTATTGTATTATTATTATTATTATTATTATTATTATTATTATTATTATTATTACCGGTACTAGATCTAGATTATGTACTAATGCATTTTTCTCTATTGTTAATATTTAATGTCATTGAACTCGTGACAAACCGAAAGCAGAACAGAAGCCTAAGATTTCCAGTTATCAGTTTTGTGATGTCGCATGTAGGCTTTATCCTTGGTATTGTGATGTCACAGGTGGCCTTGGTATTCGGCCTATTTCTGTTTACGAAGTGGCTAGGTAGACCCCAATTGGGGACTACGTAGTCATGGTGGCTACGTAGAGCTCAATTGGGGAGCCCTAGCCACCATGACTCTGTAGACCCCAATTGATTGATAAGCACAAAATGAACACTTAGATCAAGATCTAGATATCTAGATCTAGAATGTCTAGTCTTCCAAGTGAAATTTATTTAACTCTGTTGAAATGGAACATGTAACTTATACCATTAACCCTAATCATATGTCGTGTTTCCCCAACCGAACCGTAGATGTCGGGGGTACATTACGTCTGCCTTTGAGTTCTTTCACAGTTCCTTGACTTTTAGTATCTCTTTGACTTTGTCGCTCTGGTCGTATCCTTTGTTCTAGAATTTTTGCATACCATTCCAGTATGGCTCAGTAGAGATATTCCCTGGTATGTGTTGCAGTCTCTTTTGTTTACCCTTTTCTTACATATTGGTACTATGACTTCTCTTTGCCAGTCTTCGGGGGTTTGGCGTTCTTTCTATGACTATGATATATTAAATATTCTTGTCAGCCATGTGATTCCTGCGCCTCCATCGGCTTTTATGGCCTCCGTGGCTATTCCGTCTACGCCCGATGATTTGTTCGTGTGGCTTTTTATTCACTATCACTTCAACTTCGCTTGTCAAAATGTGTGGCTGTTCAATTTCCTAACATTTCTGTGTGAAATTTGAGGTTGTTTTACAAGTTTGGTCGGGATTGAGCAGCTCATTGAAGTATTCACCCCATCTGTCCTAGATTTTGTCCTTACACAACATTGGTTTCCCATGTTTGGCATTTATAATACTTGTAGGTTGAAACTCATGTCTTATCCATATAGATAAAATCAAATTTAAGGGGCATAATGCCAAAAGAGTTCAACTGCTAAAAATTATGTGATTATCTCTCTTTGACCGTAAAACGCGATACTGCGATGACGTTCGAATCACAGTGGTCTGAATCATAAGACTTAGATCTATACCGGTATGAATATTAATAACACCTAGATCTACCTGTGCATTGTCAATTCAAGGAGGGCAAGAAATCTTTGTACTTATTTTGATACTTAGGCCCCCTATCCATTGTCTCCAGAAACAGAAGGATGCCGATAATAATGTTGATAAAAATGTGTGAATGTCTACTCAAATCGGTCATTTAATTTGGTGTAGGCCTACGGTATGTATTTGAAAATAAAGAAAATCAGTAAGATAAGACATCTCATTTCGACTGATATTAACTTAAAATTAGTCAACTCTTTGGCTTTGTCAAAACTTGATTACTACAACTCAATGTTGTCAGAGATCTCACAAGCAAACATAAAATTTTTACAGGTGGTAGGACCTATAAACCAATGCAGCTAGATTAGTCTTGAAAATAGAAAAGAAAACATTACCGAGTATCACCTTTGTTAAGTGCGCTACACTGACTACCAGTTGCAAAATGTATCTCATCTGTCATAAATGTGTGAATTCAACTTTGTGAAATAGGTGTACCACCTCTACAGTCTACCAGCTTTGTCAATAAATTTGTCACTTTAACAGTTTTGTTTGCTCATTTTTGACATAACTTCCGTTCAGACATGGCAGATGTATGGACGAACTGACCTCTTCTCCTTTCTTTTTGGACTCAGAGTGTGTGCTTCTATTTTTGATGATTCATACGAGCTTCCAGTATGTTCAGTGACTTTTTTCATAACAAAATATCCAAAAATAAGAGACCAGCTAGACAGTGTCCAAAGCCTGCCATCTAGACATGATACCTTTGTTGGTGATGCTTTGTAATGTTTTGAACCTGTATCTGAGGATTTAGTTAGAGAGATTGTCATATCATCCCTACCCAAATCCTGTGCCCTCGACCCAATCCCAACATCTTTGGTCATTAGTAATTTTGACTGTCTTTGCCCAACTGCCACTGCCATCATAAACGAGTCACTGTCTTCAGGCATAGTACCAGAATGTTTCAAAAATGCTCATTTAACACCACTGCTGATGAAGAATGATTTATCACCAGAGGAGCTAAAAAATTATTGACAAGTGTCAAATCTCCCTTTTCTTTCTAAAACCCTTGAAAAGTGAAAAGGTAGTCATGAAACTACGCAAAACACATCTGACAAAAAAAATGTGATGGATGATTTCCAATCTGCCTACAGAGAACCACACAACACGAGAACAGTCCTTGTGAAAGTGCAAATAACCTTCTCATGGCTGCAGATAGTGGACAACAATCAGTGTTGGTGCTACTTGACCTGAGTGTCGCATTCAACACCATTGACCATTCAATTCTTATTGAACGCCTCTCGACTACTTTTGGCCTGTCTGGTACTGCCCTGAAGTGGTTCTCTTCTTTTTTGATTGGCAGAACTCAGCGTGTTGTTATTTATGGGAACAAATCTGAGTCTAAATCATTGTTGGTTAGAGTCCCTCAAGGATCAGTTCTAGGTCCTGTATTTTACACCAAGTACACTATGTCCCTTGCGTCCACCATGATTTTTCACAACTTGACTATCATTTATACGTTAATGATACGCAACTGAACAAATCTGTCTCACCATCCGATGCTGCAAATCAGTGGAAGATTGTATACATGAAATTAGTCAACGGATGCTCTGTAATAAGTTAAAGCTCAACAGTGTTAAAACTGAAGTCTTGCTTATTGATGCTTGACATAATGCCATATCCAGTGAAATTGAA
This sequence comes from Tylodina fungina, assembly GCA_031762815.1. Classification (NCBI taxonomy): domain Eukaryota; kingdom Metazoa; phylum Mollusca; class Gastropoda; order Umbraculida; family Tylodinidae; genus Tylodina; species Tylodina fungina. The sequence goes on from JAUEKS010318935.1 coordinate 6,951, forward strand.
CATATCACTATTGGAAGTGAGAATGTAGGCTACCCCTCACACAGAAAGCTAGCAATCTTAGTGTCATTTTTTTTGACAAACTAACAATAGATTTTCATGTGAACCAGGTGTTTCGTCAAATGTATGTTGAATTGCAACATATCAGAACACTTTCATTATTATAAAAAGAATCGTCCCAACAATGTTTGATTTCAGCTTTCATGTTTTCCAAAATGGACTACTGCATCTCTTTGCTAATTAACTTGCCAGCTGAACAACTGTATAGACTTCAAAAATTGCAAAACGTAGCAGCAAAACTAGTCACCAGAAAACTGAAAAGAGATGTAAGTAACACCTTTATTGATTCAGCTTCACTGGTTACCTGTTAAAGCTCGAATTGAGTTCAAAATTGCTACATTGTGTTTCAAATGTCTGAACAGCAAAGCCCCATCATATCTGGAAAATCTAGTTATTCCCTACCATCCTGTCAGCTCATTGAGATCCAGTAGCAAAAACCTGCTGATTGTTCCCAAAACGAACCTAAAAAAGTATGGCTATTGATCTTTGGCCTATAATTATAATGCGGCAACTATTTGAAATTCCTTGCCTGACACCCCGAGAACCATCAGAAATGAGGCCACATTTAAAAAACATTTGATGATACACCTGTTCAACATCATCTGTTGTGAGCGAGGTTTATTAATTGTGATGCGCTTATGTGCCTGATTGTTGAATGAGATGGTTGTCTTTTCTGTTCTGGGTCTTGAACCTCTGGATCATCTCCATTTCTCTACAGTTTCTTCCTCCTGTGGAACACCTACTCTGGAGAAGATCTCGACCAATGCTTTTTGGTCTCGCTTGCTGACACAAATCACATGATGGGCAGTAACGTCGTCCATCCATAAACAACCCCGGCCAATGGAAAATTTGACTGGATACGATCCGTAGTTTTCCTTGCCGCCATGTGTCCAGACATGCTAGCTTCATGCGCCATCTTCATTACAGTTGTCCGGAACTTCTGTGGTACAAACAACGGTTTAAGATCCAGCTTCCTTCTTGGATCCCGATATCGCCGATAAATTAAAACCATTTTGCCGCTTGTAACTCACTGCTACTCCATGTTCTTAATGTACAGGCCCTTCTTCTACCTGTTGACGTATGCGCTTCAATGTTGGATCCTCTCTTTGATCCCGTGAGATTTCCTCCGGAGTCGCATCTATAATTGGACTTGCAGGCGTTCGCAATGGCTGTCTTGGAGTTGCCCCTTTCTTGGCCTGAGCTCTGGTCGTTACAACTCCCACCTCGACAACATCATATGTAGTTGCAATCTCAAATATATCCTTTTCTTCAGGCCAACGTGCACCTGGAATGTTACCAACTAAACATCATAACATGAATTCTCCACTGCACCTGCCGGTACTTCATCTGTGAATAAAGGAATATCAACAAAAACTTCCGCCGTGGGTAATCTTTTCAAAGTTCCATCAAACCTTACACATGTCAATGTGTCTTTCTTGAGTTTAGCAGTGGGTATCAATGAGCTTCTAACGCCAACTCCAGTGCACCCGGTGTCTCTAAGAATCAAAGCAGCCTTACCCTCAACTGTGCCTTTTCCGACTGGCATCCTTGCTCTTGATCCTGCTGTAACTGACATGACTGGGACTGTGTGACCACAAATAAGGGTTACTTTATCCCCAACTACGCACTTTGAAGTGCTTTCTCTAGAATCAGAATGACAACCAAACTCCTCACATCGCTCACCCTGATTCTTTCTCTGAGAATGTTTATCAAACTCAATATGTGCTGCAGACATCTTTACTGCATCCTTACTTCTGCAGTCTTTTGATATGTGGCCCAATTTACCACAACTGTAACACTTCACCTTTGGCCTTCCACCATCGCCTGAAGTGTTTGCTTGGCTCCTGCCTGAGCCACTTGGTTTACCAACCAAGCTTTCTCCGGAAATCTGCTTCCCTGAGAAACCAACTGCTGCAACTCGTGTCTTCACCCCTCCTGAAGATGACAAATTACTAGCAACAAATTTCAACGGATGAGCTTCTCTATAAGTCTCCGCCAGCTTGACCATTTCATCGGCCGTCTTAGGACTCCGCTCCTTCAGAAAAATAGCAAGATCTCTACTTGCCGAATTAATTATCTGCTCTCTCAATAGCAGATCAGACAGACCTTCGTATGTCTTATCAATCTTGGCAAGGTCACACCACCTCGTCAGGTAGTTCTGTAACCTCGCCTGAAATTGAGGGTAGGTTTCATTTACCTCGGGCCTTGCTCCCCGAAGTTTCAATCTGAACCCTTCCTCAGTACACTCAAATCGTTTGAGTAATGCACCCTTAAGGGCCTGGTAATCATTTGCCTGCTCCTTGGCAAGCATAGCATACGTGTTCAGTGCTTGTCCCGTTAACAACGCACTCAAACATGAGGACCATGTATCCTCCGACCACTGTTGCGTTGCAGCATATTGTTCGAATCGAACGAGATAACTATCAATGTTGTCCCTTAGTTCATTAAAGGGAGGCAACTTGGGTTTGGGTGCTCGGACTGCACCCACATCACCCCCTCTTACACCCGCACCTGACTGAGCGTCTTGCCTCGCACGCTCCAGGCCAATTCTCTCCAATTCCACCTTTGCCTGAGCCTCCACTTCTAACTTCTTCATCTCCACCTCCATTCTCATCTTCTCTCTCTCCATCTCTATTCTTGTCTTTTCTCTCTCCTCCTCTATTCTTCTCTTTTCCTTTTCCTCTTCTCTCCTCTCAGCCCTCTCTTCGCTCTGTTTCTTTTGCTCATCTGCAATCCAGTCAACCAACTCTCGACCCTCCAAACCCAACTCTTGACCAAAGCGCTTCAACTCGTCCAAAGTTGGCATACTGAAAATAAGTATATCTATCACCTTTAGAAATAAGGGAAAAGTCGACTGCGATTATAATAAAAGCTGTGGAAAAAATGAAATACGCGACCGTATAGCGGTAACACAACAAAGAGAGTCCCTGTGGAAGAAGAAAAACACAACAAAGCTTCAACACCTTCGTTTAACCCGTGCGACCACTCGCCTTAACACAGGGTCAAACGCCACCTCCAAATCCCGGGACAGGAGTACGCAAGGAATCAAGGCTGAACTGTGCGACACGGTAATATAGACTTGAGGCACTCCCAATGCTAGAAAACAAGGAGCCGTGCACATAAATACCTACGCCTATCTCCCCGAGAAAACAACCAATCTAACGATAGAGGACAGACGAATACAACACGCGGACACCCAAAGGTTAACCTAGCTACACATTTAACTTCCCGTGTCTAACTAACTATGCGAGCAGCATTAAATAATATCCTGGCAGGCCCGCCAAATGTCACACAACAGTCAGACGACACAGAGAAGACTAAAACAAACCCTTAGATGGACACATGCATACACGTTTATTCCACCTATTATCACGCTCATTCGCTCTCAAAAGCACACCACTCAAAATACCTCACTCACACGCAAATATGTTTAAGTAGAGCTATGACTAATCCTAATAAGAAAATTCCAAATATTAGGGCGAAATAACACACCTAATTAATACATATCAGTTTACAATAACACTGCCGCGATCCAAAAGATCAAATAAACATAATTCAAAGACAAGAATTCATTGCATCCAAACAGGATCGATGTAACACATTGATAATGTATTGGGCCCTATGCCCTATGTATCGAGCTGGTCGTAACTCTAAGAATAGATTTAAGTAGGTCAGTGCGAATGTTGTGTCCAAATTTGGTACACGCACATTTCGCTGATATAAGGTGCGCAAAGTTGCGCAATGCACTATTTGGTGACTTCTAGTTCATTCTAGGGCGTGCAGGAGTGCACTAGACAGATCGCGAATATCCAGACATTTCGGGAAAGTCGAGAAGTTTCGAGAGTATGTACATCTGTATATAAACAAGGGAAAGGTATTGCAGTCAGTCCTGTGAGGCCAGTGAGTCCTGTCAAACAGTGAGAGTGAAGGAGTCAGTCCAAAGTGTGTGTGGTCCAGTGTGTGATAGTGATTCGGTGATTCTATTTCAGCCAGTATCTTTGACATTGTGAGTAAAGAAAAGTTATTAAAGTTTGTTTCTCATTATTCTATTAGTCTCCATTGTTAATCGAGCGTCGTATCAGATCTAGATACAAAATCGGTGTATTCTGTTTCGTTACCCTTCGGACCTGTAACAATCATATATAATTGTAATTATTATTACTATTATTTTTATTATTATTATTATTATTATTAATAATATATAGTTCGTCCTCCCTGTAATGCTGGGCGACTTTTATGTGGGTAGATCTATGTCCGCGCTGAGTAGGATAACTTTTACATGGGTAGATCTATGTTCGCACAGAGTAGGATAACTTTTACGTGGGTAGATCTATGTCCGCACAGAGTAGGGTAGGCTCCTAAGTGTGGTACAGGAAGGTGCAGGGAAGGTACGGGGAGGTAGTATAGGGAAGGTACGTGTCCCAGTGTTATGGCCCTGGGCCCAGTGAAATGTATACATTCACGCAGAGGCTTGACGTCACAATGCTACACACTGCAAAGGCCTGAGGAGTAAAACACACTAACAAATTAGAGTCAAGCGTCTCTCTGGAGAGCTCTGCTGCATCTGTCTCACTGATCAAATCACTCCACAATTACACATCCAGCTGTACGCTTTTTACTCACTACAACTCACCACTTCATGCTTTTGCTCAACTCAACCAATGAAAACCCAGACTTAGCAAACAAACCACACCTGTAGACAAACAGCAATCACGACATATTTCCGTGCTGTGTGACAGTATAATACATGCTGGTTTTAAGATGCCATATTCGATCTTTTTGTATGTCCTCACCTTCACTCTGCGCCGTCACAACGTGCTGTAACATGCACAAACTGAGTATAATTGGGCAGACCAGAACTCCAACATCGAACACTGAACGGGCCATGGGAGATGCCTCAACCTGTAATAAATCGAACACTGTTTCAATCACATTTATAAAAGAAACCTGTCGCATGGCTCTGCCTATACAATATGGCAATATTATGTCCAAGTGGTCCGGTAACGCAAGTACATTTATTTCATTAAATGTTTTGTTTGTTGTTTGTTTGAAACGTGTTTTACACCCCTAGCAACACTTATTATGTTATATAAGGGGTGGGACCTACGTATTAACGTCCGTCTCCGATAGGACGGGGGTGGATCGCCATGAAAACGCCCACACGACCAACTTTCAAAATCTGCCCCCGTGGCAATTCGAACCCGGGTCGTCCGCATCTGAAGCCAAATGGTTAACCACTCGACCACAAGGCGGCCCATTTCATTAAATGATAATGATGCTTAATTTTATCATGAACTATTAATATAGCACTTGCCTTTTTAAATATATACACTAAGCGCTTTACAATTGTGAATATTACAAACCTTGTGAAAAAAACGAACTGACTGTTAAGAGTTGAAACACCGCACAACGTTTTAGATTCCGCTAACCTTCCATACATTATTGATGTGTGACGTCACGAACTACACGACCATGCACTATTGACGGGTGGCGTCACGAACTACCCGTCCATTCGCAACTGGCGGGTGACGTCACGAACTACCCGTCCATATACAACTGACTGGTGACGACACGAACTACATGTCCATGCACTATTGACGGGTGACGTCATATACTACACTTTCATTCACTTTGGACGGGTGACGTCACGAAATACAAGTCCATACACTATTGGCGGGTGGAATTATGAACTACCCGTCCATACACAACTGACTGGTGACGTCACAAACTACCCGTCAATACACAACTGTCGGGTGACGTCACGAAATACCAGTCCATACACTATTGGCGGGTGACGTCACGAATTACATGTCCATACACTACTGACGGGAGACGTCACGAACAACCCGTCCATTCACAACTGGCGGGTGACGTCACGAACTACCCGTCCATACACTACTGACGGGTGACGTAACGAACTACCCCGTACATACACTACTGACAGATGACGTAACGAACTACCCCGTACATACACTACTGACAGGTGACGTAACGGACTAGCCCGTCCATACCTTATTGGTGGTTGGCGTCACGAACTACCTCATCCATGCCTCGCTGTTGGGAGACGTTATGAAATATATAACTGGCTTGTGA
>JAUEKS010319046.1:0-13099 GCA_031762815.1 Tylodina fungina
AAAAAAAAAAAAAAAATATATATATATATATATATGGCTACATGGTGGGTTTGGATACAGAGAAAGAAATTGTGAAGGAAACAGAATCCTGGAATTTTGTGGTTGTTTGTGTTAAATCATAGGCTACATCTTATTTAAAAGAGAGAAAGGAGATAGGTAGATCACTCGTCAGGGACTAATAATAGTGTGATTGACTACATACTGGTGAGAAAAGACCACAAGAACAGGATCTTAAACCTCATAGCAGGACAGGAGTATGTTTAGCAACATTGGCTTGTTGTGTGAGACACAATGGTTAGACAAAAGATGAGGACACCAGAGAAGAGGGGTATTAGGACAAGCGCCTTGAGTGTTCACCCGGGAGTGGGTGCTATACAAATGATCTACACAATTGTTATTATTATTATATGGAAGCTTAGATACAATGAGGCTGAAGTAGAGTTTGACACAAACTTAAAGGAAAAGGATATAATTCAATATATTTTAGACAAAATAACAAGAGTCTAAACTGTCATATAATTAAACTACAAATTCAAATCATTCAAAAGGGCAATACATTTTAAAAAGAAAATGTGACAACAATAATAAAGAATTAAATCCTATTATTAATCAATATATAATAATAATACTGTTAGTCAAAGAACAAAAATGCATATAGAACAATTTAGCTGATTTTTACTTCCAAAAAAATTAATATCCAAAGGTCTACAAGTATGTTGTATAAATTTATCAGTGAGATAGAGTGATGACTTGGGAACATTAACACTGACCTTATTGATTATTGTTAAGCCACAATGAATGAATGCTCATTTGCATAGGGTTGACATCTAATTGGGCCATTATATGGGGGTAAGTTATCCTATTGCACTGTCGCCGGTCATTCTAAACAGGGTTGATTTTTACACCTGGTTACGCATGCAGGCTATATAATAATACTAGGCCTTTCCAAATAGTACTATACTATTGGGCCTATGACCACAGAGTCGTTGAGGTAACTCAGAAACTGGGAGAGTGGTTAGAAGCACGTGATTTGGTTGTGATTTAGAGAAAAGTGTATACATGGGGTCTCTTTGATGACTCAGCACAAATGGCTTAGCTTTGAATTAAGAAAAAAGTGGGTATTGCTTTAGGGGAATGCGACATCGTAGACTAGATCCAACAGAAATTGTTGTAGGAACACCATGTTACAGCAAAATACATAACAAGTGGGCATCTGTTTAATTTGAGCACTGGGTTATGGGGTGGTTTAGAGTTGAGAGGATGATGATCAAGGTAGGGTAGCTGTATTCAAGTTCGAGTTAAAGGCCTCGCTTTATTTTACATGGGCCATTCTTTTTAACTCTTTCCGGACGTATACCGATCTATCGGTAATGACTAGTGGTGTCTTCGTTTTGGTTCGTACTAATACGATTAATGTTTTTCTTCTTTTGCCAGTAACCCATTAAGAAGTTTGACTAGATATAAAACGACACAGAAACATCTGTTTGGCTGGGAATTTCAATTGTTTACAACATTTTACGGTGGTTTCAACTTCGATGTCAGTTTACGTTGCAAGAAACACAATGTCAGATAAACCAAGTACTTCTAGGGGATGAAACAAATAGGCCTCGCAGGCTTACTGGCCAGCATGCAATCAAACTTTTTCAAACTCTTTGGCATGAAAAAAGAACTAGTGAGCTTGGTTACTCCTCAGATGATTCTGATGAAGAATGGGACGGTGGTGACAATGATATTAACCTATCTGTAGATCTAGATATATAACTAGATCTAGATCTATATTCTCTTTTCTCTGATGCTGATGCTCTACTTAGTGACATAGATCTAGAGCTTCAACCTAGTACTTCCAAAAGGGTCAGGGTGGTAACAAATAGAGGTAAAGATAGGGGGAAAAAGATCTACATCTAGTACCATCACTAGACCTAGGCCTGATATGGGAGAACAATCGAGTGAAGTAGAAACACGAAAATTTAGATAAATCAGTCAATTCTCAACCAAATTGCATCAAATAAAAAGGAGCTGTCTTCTCAGAAGTTGCACCACTTGGCAAAAGCAATGCAATCTGGATGAGGTCGTTTCCAGCATAGGAAAATCAGGTTTTATGAGGTCAGTAAATATTTTACTTTCTGTTTTTTGACTAAACATTTCACTTTTATGTAAGAAATGACCATAATAATGATGTGATATAGCCTTGTAACCCTTATTTTCTTTGTCTATGGCTTCTATCTTTTAATTTGATGTATATATGACCTATTTTGACCACATTTCCCCATTCCATACAAGGATAATTGACACCACCCAGTTTTAGCATTTTACTCTGACTGGGAATTCCGTCTGTACCCAAAAATTAATCCGTCCTGAAAGAGTTAAGACACGATTTTTGCAACATTAATGATAAAAATAGCAATCAGATCAACATTTACAGATACTTTTTATTGAACTTAGTTGTTTCTAAATTATGTCTGGCCATTATATTTTAACCTGTTACGGTAAATTAGTAGGCTACTCGATTTTGTCACTGTCATAATCTTATACATGTAACCCCCGATAAATGAACTCATCCTGAGTCTTTTTTTTTAACGATGTCACACTTCAACTTTTTGAGTTTCTAGGCTTGCACCACCACTTCGCGGAGAAGAGCAACGAAACAAATGGTACGGTTCTGCCCGATGGAAATTAGAAATAATATTATTATGTAGATCTAGATCCACTAAAGATTCTTATGGACTGATGCTTACACACTGGAAACAATGTAGGAAAGAAAGGAGAATGAACAACATTCCTGCTGGACTCCCCCGGACTGGACTGTTATAATCCCTATAGCATATCGGTGTTCTTTATAATATTATTAATAATCTAGGAAGCTGTACTCTGGAATGTAGTTCTTCTCCTAGATAATCCGAAATATATATTAAAACGTATACATCTTGTATTTTTGCATGCCGTATCTAATCTAGATCTAGAGATCTTGAGACGATAGCCTATAGGCCTAGAATCTAAATGAAGAACTAGATCTTTCTAGATCTAAATTATCACATTACTACAGGCAATAAAACCTTTGTTTATTTAGCACATAGTTTCTAGATCTGTTCTTCGTCTTCTTCTTCCAGTAAGTTGGATCACTCAATAACTGAACTCCAACGCGTACTAAAATTGCGACTCAGCCACACGACCCTTTAAGTAAAAGTACAAATAAAAACAGGAAAAGGCCATCAAAATTAGTTTAAAAAGACTAGGTGCTCAGTTGCTGCCTTTATATGGCCCAAAGAATAAAATCAGTAAAAACTGTTCCGGGAATCGGGGCAGTCCTACTAACTTGGGATAAAAATCAGGCGGGCGTCCGAAGGACTGACTAACAAATCTGGCAGTGGACCTCTGTAGGGCGGCAAAACATGACGATACAAAAATGACTAAACCCGGCTGTACAGGGCAAACCCCTCACCCCTGCGGTACCTTTAACTGGCTGAGTTAAGAACGGTCAAATTTTCGGTTTCCCCGGTTCTAGGAGCATATGTTTAGTGTGCAGACTTGATGGTAATTTTGTCTAACTGTTGTTTAAAAACGTCTGCATTGCAAGATGTTTTTATGGCTACTGGCAGTAAGTTCCAGAGCCTGATGGTACTTGGGTAAAACGAATAGAGATAGCTATCTATACTTGATGTTGGTATGGTATATACATTTTTTCGTCTGGTGTTTATACAAAGGTGATTTAACGGAATGTCCACCAGACCGAGTTGGGCCTTAAAAATATATATTAAGTTTAATTTGTGCCCTTCTTTCCGCAAGTGGGATCCATCCCAAGTTTATCATGTTGTTTTTAGTGCTACCTGTTTCTAGTTGGTAGTTTCCAGTCGCAAATCTGCCAGCTCTTTTTTGTACCTTTTCAAATTTATCTATATCAATTTTAAAATGGGGGTCCCAACTGCACTACCATATTCCAAAATGTCTGCTTCATGCTACTGAAATTAGGATCAACTCGGGCCCTATGAGCCGGATGGCTTGAATGGACTACTACTTACTCTGTATATTGAGGCACAAATTGGGTAAGATGGTGTCCATTTTGCCATATTGTGTATTTGATGACATATTAGTAGGAAATGAAGTAAAATATTGAAGTTCATATCATCTAGAATCCAGTATATCTTGACATGTGCCATTAATTTTTGTTAGTCATTCTAAGCAGAAGCTTTCAACTTACAGAGAAAGGAGCTACCAGAGAATATCAAAGAAGAGGAAGATGAGATGTGGAGAAGGAAACTTGCTGAGGAGTTTCACTTTGAGACTGAAGAGCAGATGCCTCGCTATGACCAGGAAGAAGGTTTGTTACTGTGTGTTCACACATTTTTCCTTCTGTTTAGGGTGGTCCCTTCCCCTAAGGCACATCCTCAAATAAAGCACTAGAAAGGATAAATAGACATAAACTTGGTACAGATTTTAGTGTTCCCTACCTATGCAAACACCGAGAGAAAAATGCCACCCTTTTCTATACAGACTTTCCCTGTATGCCACCCATTGTTTTTTCCAGGAAGTTTGCTGCATAATCATGTCACTCATATCTTCGTATTTCTATCCACAATTCCTCATTTCTGGTCCTCTGACTGCTGATTGGTCAACCTCCAGATCATCCTTGCATTTGGCGACTCTCACTTTTGGTTCACAGTTTCGACCTGGTGGCGTGCTAAAAAACACATGGCTCCTCTTACATACAAAGTCATGTCATACATGTAAGCGGTGATCGACAGATATTGAGATTGCTGCTGCGATAGTCAGCAAACTGTGCAGTATATTGTAACCTCCCTGGTGTTCACTCATGTTCAGGTTAAATAAAAAATCAGCAGCTAAAGTAAAAGAGCTCCATTCTCCACTAACTTGAGGAAAGTAACTATGCAATCTCTAGATCTAACGCTGGCTTTGCAGCTTTTGCATCCTTTACCCTGGAACAGAATTCAAATTTCAAATTTCGAATTAGACTTAAACAAGAATTATCACATTGTGTTGTGAGTTAGCAAGAGTCCAACGTCCATAGTGACGTCATCAATCGAGTGAGGGAAAGAGAGAGAGAGGGGGGTGGGGGGTGGGGGTGAGGAATGTCTACGTGTGTTGATTGAGACTGAGGAGAATGCATTGTGTTGTGAGGTAGCAAGAGTTCGCGCATCCGTAGTGACGACATCAATCAATAAATCCACGACCACTGGAGTTGAGTGGGCTGCCGCATGGTTCGCCTACTTCTTCACGCAAGGCAGGCCTGGGCAGGGCAGTGTAAGCCTACCTTACACTGTGTGTGTACTGACTTGTCAGCGAGTGCACTATACAATGCACTGTGATGTGTTTGTGTGGCCTACAATACCACAGGCAGTGGTCTTTGTCTCGCACAACACACACTTTTCACTCCGTCCCCTCCCCACTACTGCCTCCGCAAACACTGTAAACTTAGCCTTGGGGCTAGGTGGTGATCCGAGACTGAATGAATAGAATTATGGCTTTCATTTATCGCAAAGTTCGAAGTTCGCGTTGGGATAAAAGAAGATGTTTACTTAAGAGGAATGGGACGATTATCACTTCAAAATAACTGTATTTTTAATAGGGACGAAGAAGGAATAATACATGAACTTCGGCGCCACTTTGATTTAAGCAGAATTTCGATTTATCAGTGTTCGAATTATCTGGATTACACTGTATGTCTGTTTTGGCATGCACCTTATTTGAAAGCCACTTGGAAAAGTTAAATATAATTGGACACAACTTGTTGGCCATTGCTAAGAGATCACGTGATGAAAAGACAGAACACAGATGACTTCTCCTATTTTGTGATTCCTTTAGAAAAAGTGAATGCTAATATGATTGGACTCTCTTACCTAATGAAAAAGGTCAACTCTTGTGACCTCAACCAGCTCCATTCTGGTTTTTCTTACAAAAACAGGATTTGGATCTCCCCTCCTTTACCTAAAAAATTCCCCCTCCTTTACCTATGAAATGTAACAATGTCAGGGTTTCATACAATAGATCCAATATGAAAAGGTTTCAGTCATAGGGGAATGAAACGTTGGGCTAGCATCTCCTCATCCTTGCTGTCTTAACCATTCCCGGCCCTGAGGAGGATCAGGTACCCATTTACAGCTGAGTGAACTGAAGAGCGCATGGCCGGGAAAGCATAAAGGCCTGCATGGGAGTTGAACCCGGTTATCGAAGTGAAAGGAAAGTGTTCTTACCACTTTGCCATTCCGACTCAATATATATAATATTTATATACAGTAATAATCTGTGGTTTCTGTATTATCTCACTATTAACAGATTTGGGTATTGCACTATTTGTTTGTCTGAATATGCAAAGCTTTAAAATTTCCTTCCTATTTTGATTACCTATAAGAAGAAAACATGGGCTAATCAGGGATACTAAAAACTGACAGTAAAAATGGATGATGCGATTTCGATTATTTTTTTCTTACAAAAGTGGTTGGAGGTTCGGACATGTACTTTGGAAATATAATAACATCTGGATCAGAAAATGTGGAAAAATAGAAGTTAAGGGACAGATCGAGACCTACTTGTTGAACATGGAATTCAATTATAGAGAATGATATCACAATTAGGAGGTTCGAGGGTAGAGGAAGCAATGGATTGGGCAATGTGGTATCACAGAACATGGAATCAAGCGTACATTAGAGACCATGGTTTAAGATCTGATGACTATAAGAACAAGAATAAGAATAACTGATGAGGTGAAACTAAAACAGATGTTTACAAAGAGGGCTATATTTACCCTTAACTTACTATTTACTTACTACTTTAGTCGACACTTCCGGTAGGCATCGCCATTGCTAAGTTTGACTTAAGTTGAATTCACAATGCACCAAGTTTAAAGACCGATTACAAAAAACTTTGTGACTATAATTATTCATGAGTAACGTCCCTTGATTCTGAATGGCTGACCTTGATCTGTGAATTTTCTCCTTTGTGGACCATGAAATTATTGATTTTTTTTTCAATTTTCCATTGCCACCGTACTCTGTTGTGATTGAGAATGGCGATGATGAGAATGAAGGGTTTACAGCATGATGATGACTCATATGATGAATATTTAGACTGAAAGTGATGATTCTAACAGCTTGACAGCCCAGAGAGTGTTGAGTCGAATGGTTATAGATCTAGATCTAGAGTTAAGCAATGAGTACGAGGCGGCAGTTGACGATAGAGGTGATAGATCTAGATCATCAAAGTGGATCTACAAGTAGAAGAAGAGACACAATGGCTTTGGGAGTTAGCTCATGATCGATCCTGAGACAGGCAATCCCAGAGAATGTTGGTAGGTCATACGACAAGCTATCCTGAAAATTTCATGATGATGTTCCGAGCTGTTACTAAGTTATGATTTTTAAAAATGGAATGTACCTATTTTTTACCATTTTCAACAAAACTCTCAGCAATGGGCATTACATAGGATGAAAGGTGGTTAGCAAGTTAAGGGTTAATAATGCTGTTCGAATTGTTTGTCCTCAGATATTATTGAAGAGAACAGCACGGAATCCTATGAGAATTGGTGTGAAAGAATGAGGAACGAGCATTCGTCTCGACACCGACGTGTTCCATCAGACTCCTCCAAAAACCGAAAGCGCAAGAGAAATGAGGATGAAATGAGAAAAGGATGGAAATCAAAAATGAAGCAAGCAAAATTGGAAGAACAGGAGAAACTGAACAAGGCCCGGGAAGAGTTGAAAAAGAATTTTAAGCCACCTCCTGTAGAAACCAGTGAAAGTCGACTTTTGTCAAAGAAAAAGCGTTACGAAACCAAGTTTGTCCACCTATTAAATCATCTCTCAGGTAAAACTTTGACATTTGCTAATATCCCATGGCCTTGTATGGAAATAGAATTAGTGGCAGCGACTTTGTTTTGTGATCTTCCTAACAAGGAGAGCGCCGCTTACAAGAAGTATCTTCGAACTCAGCAGATTCGCTGGCATCCAGATAAATTCACTCAAAAGCTTGGAGATCACCTTCATCCAGACCATACTCAAAAGATCATGAGCAGAGTGAAAGCCATATCCCAAATTTTGAATCAGCTTCAAAGCTCCTGACCCCAGCTGCTAAGTATTATTACCCCACGTTTACATCAGTTTTATTTTTTTTGTCATGAATGTTATAAAAAAGTCATTGACTTTTTGTGTTTGTGTGTGTGTGTGTGTGCGCTCATCATATTTGTATACATGTGCATGCATATGTAATTAATATCATTCGTTTTTGGATTGGATGAATGAGGATAAAATAAATTGTGAGATCTCTTATAATCTCCCTAATTTTATTCAGTGATATTTCTTGATATATTGTTGTTCTTTTTGTTGTTGCTGTTGTTGTTGTTATTGCATTATTTCAATTGATTCATTGAGGCATTTAGTTCAATGTCGTGATATGTACTGGTCTGCTGTAATATTAGGATGGACTGAGAAGCTGAACTGGGGAGTTTAGTCTATGTTCATCCTCTTGTTCATCAGCTGTGTCCAGTAGTGGCATTCATCATCTGTCCATCTGCTGTGTTCATCTGCTGTGTTCATCTGCTGTGTTCATCTACTGTGTTCATCTACTGCGTTCATCTGCTGTGTTCATCTACTGTGTTCATCTGCTGTGTTCAACTACTGTGTTCAACTACTGTGTTCATCTGCTGTGTTCATCTACTGTGTTCATCTGCTGTGTTCATCTGCTGTGTTCATCTACTGTGTTCATCTGCTGTGTCCATCTACTGTGTCCATCTGCTGTGTTCATCTGCTGTGTTCATCTACTGTGTTCATCTACTGTGTCCATCTGCTGTGTTCATCTACTATGCCCATCTGCTGTGTTCATCTGCTGTGTTCATCTACTGTGTTCATCTGCTGTGTCCATCTGCTGTGTTCATCTGCTGTGTTCATCTACTGTGTTCATCTACTGTGTTCAACTACAATTTGTTATGCCTCTGTAACTGTTTCTGCCTTCACCTTAAAATTTGAGGGGCATCCTTCGGAGCAGCAACACCAGGCAAAAGTCAGCTGTTTTTTGTTCTTATTCTAATCTAAACCAGAAACCATCAAGAATGAGACAAGGCGACCCTCCTCTTCATCTCAGCCATTCCATGATGAATGTCATAGAAAGTAAAAACTTATTCTTTTATATATCTTGCCATCAGTGTAAACAGGACTCAAATTTTTATGAAATTCATATCATTGAGTTTACATCATGAAGAGTTTTATAATCATAAATAATATAATAATATATCATAATATAATTCATGATCGAACTTATGTATCGTGTTAACAAAGATAGCAATACCACTGATTACTAGTCATTACGCGTCCCAAGGCTGGGCTGAATCACGTTGTTGACAAAGTGGGCTGAATGCGGTTAGAATGTGCAGTTATGAGCAAACCATGCTGAATCACAGTATTCCCACCGCAGCGCGAATGCAATAAAGATCGATTTAAGAGATAGTCGATACTTAAATACGCGTATCTACTAAAAGAATCACATGATTCAAGATCAGCCACAAGACCTGTTAGTAGGAGATGTTAGCAAAAAATTGTGCACTTTTGGGTAGAAGCATGAGACTTGACGCACATTGCCGTTGACCCCAAACAAATACTTTTGGGTATGGATCCAGGGTAGTAGCCACCTGGTTTAGGAGTTACAGCATTTATTTAACATATCGGTGTTCATAATTAACAATGTAAACATCATTGGGTACACATCCTCTATTATGGTCCAATACATATACCATTACCATGATTTTCTTGTTCAGACAGTCTCTTTGATTAGTACAAATAACATTCTTATATTATATATGATGTGGTGTCCATATTAGAAGGGAAAAACGGAATGCATGCCTATATTTTATTGATGTCGGCAAACTACTTATTCTGCATGCCTATATTTTATTGATGTCGGCAAACTGCTTATTCTACCTTGAATGATTCTACTTTGATAATCAGAAGACAGCGGTGTTCTTAAAGAAAAATAAGGCATTGTGTCATGCATTAGATAAATTAGAATATTTATCAGTTCATCATACATAAAAGACAATTACACTTACATAATGCAAAATAATCTCACCCAAAATGTTAAAGCGCAGTACAAATTTGACGACTGCTGTTCACATCAACATTACTCTTTAAAACAGCTCCCTTCACAAAAGCGGAGACTTGTACAATCCAAACTGGCCTTGTAGCATTTGCACAGGCCTGTACTAGGCTTCGCGCAATTGCAACATGTCGGTTCCTGGCACATGGCTTGCACCTGTTCAAGTGTGGTCCACTCTGGTGTCCATGAAGACGTTGGTGACTTCTCTCACCCCCAATCACTTGGACTAGGAAGATCAGGGTGTTTTTGCATAGCTTGGCCCAAAATGTGCCCCCCTTGATATATGTATGTGAGGCGATAACCGCGCTGTGCTGATTGCATCTGTCCAACCGCTGCCCCCAAGCCAGTCACCTATGACCCCGAAGACATCAGTTTCAATGTGCAGTCCACCAAACATGACTGAGAACTTGTCTTCTCCTTGAGTGCCAGGGCAGTCCCTCTGTATACTCTTGGCAATAGCGAAAAGTGGTTGATCCATAACTAAGTCTGGTACTTGGCCTGGGTTGAGGAACTCCACAGCTGCTTTCGCAACATTCATCGCAGGCTTAGTCATAGCCACTGAATGAGCACTCTCAAAGAATAGTGGTATCAAATCAATTGATGTTGTAGGATCGGCTTTTGGTTGCTCCAATGAAGCATGGGGTATGCAGCCCATGAAATATACACTGTGTCACAAAGATCCTACTTTTAAAATTAAAATGTTTCCGTAATATGCATGAGCCATTCATACTCCTCTGTTTTGTGAGGACATCTGGCTTGACAGGGCCCTCAACAAGAGGAACGATGTGGTCATTTCTTGTAAGCGATGCACGATTCCCTTTTTCATTTGAGGATTGTCATTGACACTGATATCTTCTAATTATGCCAGGAGGCGTAGCTTCTAGTCCATGCCCTGTCTCTAACTGTGGTAAGCAAACATGAAAAAGTAACTCTTTAAATTTAATGTGATGTTCAGCAGCATACAGTTGTACCAGCCCCTATGTCTTTTCTCTTAGTCTTTCCTGGGGATTAGAGGGATTTAGTGGACTTTGTTTCACAGAAAATACATATATACATTCCAGTCAACATTTCCATGGGAGCAGGGTCTCTGTTGTGTAGTGGTAAGACACTCGCCTCAGAAGACGAAGGTCGCGGGTTCGAGCCCAGGTTCACCCAAGATTTTTTTTTCAGTTTTCTCTGACCCACGGCTCATGTGGAGTCGCCTTGTCCTATCATGGATGGACGTTTAAAGCGTAGGTCCCACCTCTGATATAAACTTAAATGTGTTGAAAAGGCGTGTAAACCTCAAGTCATTTACTCCTTCATTCATTCATTCATCCTTTCATTCATCCATTCTCTCACGGTCCGTAGTCCAAAGCTCTTACCGCCCAACCAGTTTACCCTCGGTTGGGCGAAGAGCTTCTTGAATGGTCCTCTGCCCGCTTGCCACCTCGTATAATATATCTGCAAATTGTTTCATAATTGCTGGACGTAATCTTTTCTCTGTTTGATACTGTTCCGTGTGTTTCCAGGAGACTTCAGTCTGTTGTTGTTACAACAAGGGTAGGTAGCGTGGCATAGCTTTATGTGTATGTGTATTTGTTTTCTGTCTCTTTGTGTGTACGTGTTGTGTGCATGTGACTGTATGTGTGATTATATGTACGTGTGTACACATGAATGTGTATATAATCTGTTTCTAAATGTATCGTTTGTCTTTTTGTGTGTATTTGTGTATGCGTGCGTATGTCTTTCTGTCCCATTATGTGTACTTGCGTATATGTATATGTGTATGTATATCCGCCTGTCTGTCTCTTTGTGTATATACGTGTATAGGTGTATGTATGTGTGGTTGTAAATCTGTATGTGTTTAAGCGCGTAACTGTGCATATAAAAAATGTCTGTCTGTCTCCTTGCGTATATCTGTGGACATGTGTCGGTCTTCCTGTCTGTGTGTGCATGTGTCTGTCTATCCTTTTGTGTTTGTGTGTACTTGTGAGTGCGTATGTCTGCCTATCTCTTTGTATGTTTTTGTGTTCGTGGGTCTGTCTGTCTCGTTTTCAATACGTGTGTGAATATGTCTGCCTTTCTATTCTTTGTATCTTTATGTGCAATGTGTATGTTCATATCTTTGTGCTTACCTGTGTTCTATCTATCTCTTTGTGTGTACGCGCCCCTGTGTGTATGTTTGTGTGTGTGCGTGCGCATGTGCATAATTGTGTCTGTCTGCTAATCTATCTATCTGTTTGTGTGTGTGTGTGTGTGTGTGTGTGTGTGTCTATACTTCTGTTTCGCCTGTCTGTATCCCTCTTTTTGCTTCACAAAAATTTGATTGCGCCTCTGCTATAGTAAGGACGAGACTTAATTTTTAATCCATTCTTCTATTCTATTTTTCAAATTCACAGCGCGGGATTCATAGAACAAAACTGTCTGTGCTTTTCAAATCCTTTTTCAGTAAGCCGAGGAGATTTCTTTGTATCGATTGCGTCTCCAAAGTTTCCGTAGCTTCCCAGAAGACCTCCAACGCTGTTACGCTTTCTGCAAGGCAGAACCAAAGCTGATTTGTTTCCAATGGAAGCCGATTTTTGAATGGCATCGAGGGCAAGAAGAGGGAAGAAATGGGATGGTGGTAGTCGAGTGGCCCCTAGGCCCCCCGCGGCTCTATGATTTTTGTTTTTGTTTTTACTTGCCAAATGGAACACTTGGAAACCTTAAGAAGATCACGACGGAAACGCTTAGTGAAGATTCCTTCGCACTTCGTTTTGAGGGTGAAATAATGAGATAGGGAAGGCTCTTTCTCCAAGAAGAGTTTAGAAGAGACGAGGCAAGCTTTGGTTATTCAGACAGAATTGGGGTATTCTTAGTGTGTTGAAATATAGTTGTGATGAACCTGAGACATTATGTTGAATGACAACACAGTTCTGGTCATGTACACAGTTTTTATATTCCGTGAAATTAATAAAGATAGCTAATGATATACATGATAATGATAATGATGATGATGATGATGATGATGATGATGCTGATG
>JAUEKS010319157.1:0-13094 GCA_031762815.1 Tylodina fungina
AACTTGTGGATTGGATTGATACAAGATTATGGCTTCTTTGAATCTGCGATGAAAGAGGTATGTTTCGTTTAACGTATTTGTAGATGTCTATACTTTAAGGGCATATATTATACGGTTCAATTTGACAGCTGTTATATAGCGAAAATATGTGATGAATTCGGCCACAAATTGGTCTTGAATTTTTTTTTCCTGTCTTGAATTTTTTTATGGATTTTGAGTGGGAACCCTGATTTTATAATTATATGATGTTCATTTCATTTCTTCTTTACCTCACTTTCATTGCGCAGTGATGATACTTTACTGTGGATCCTCGGAAATATGCGGTTTTTGTTCCTTTCCTCGATTTTCCGCCTCAGATCCTCGATCTGTGGGTTTTTCCTTCATTCCTTCCTCTTACCCGACCCCGGGCGTTTTGGCATTTAACGATCCGGTTGCTCGACTTCATCACCATTGCGATAGTGTTAGTCGGCCATGTTTATGCGTTCGGTTTATTTAGTATCGAAGAATAAATCTAGATCTATAGCGATACTTGTTCTTTTGGACTATCTTACCGACTTTACGGTAGTTATTAGTTCGATTTCTGTCGAATCTCGATACCTATCTAGAAATGTTTCATTGTGCTGCCTATCATTGAACTTGAACACTGTGGATCTAGGCCTAGTCACTTGACATTGTTTTCAATCCTTTTTGGCATTCGATGATGACGTAGATTTGTTAAATCTTATCTAAATCTAGAAATATGTAGATCTAGATTCTAAAAGATCTAGAAATCTAGATCTAGATGTAGATCTAGATTCTATATCCTAGATTCTAGATCTAGATTTAGATCTAGATCTAGATAATTGTTATAAGCACGGGTTATAAATGCTTCATACCATTCTATCAGAGGTTGAGAGGGAGGGGGGGGGGGTAATCCTTGAAATAAAAGAGAAGGGGGTGGGGGGGGGGGGTTACGGGGTGGATGAGTGGTTGGACCATTCGGAAGTCCTTCCATATAGGTAAAAGTGAAGTCGGTCGTGAGTTTAACGTTTGTCCAGGTGAGTTTTATGTTTTTATGTTTGTCCGTGAAATTTCCTCCTTTTTGACTTTTTTGTCAGTATCATCACTGATTGAGAAGGGGTAATAAACATTAAAAAGTGACCAATCGGTTTGTTGTATCAGAACTGCAGGAAAAGGAGCAAGCACACAGGGCTCTTACTATTGAGGACGAGGACTCTGTTTCTGCTTATTACCGCATCCGCCAACAGTTGGAGACACTGGGTCGGGAACTCAAACACTTCACACTCAAGCCAGCCTACCTCCTGCCTTTCCTCCAGCCAGGAAGAGTGGTCAAAGTGAGATATTATCCTGATTATAGCAATTTGCCAGATCATATTTATAGGTCATGTGGTCATGCTATTCTTCTTTCTTTATTCTGACAATGAGAGGGCTGTGAGTCTCAAATATAATTATTGACGTCTCTATTGTTTATATTTAAATTAGCACAAAGGAGAGGGGGCGGGGGGCTCTGTGGTGTAGTGGTTAAGATACTCGCCTCAAAAGACGAAGGTCGCGGGTTCGAGCCCAGGTTCACCCAAGATTTTTTTCAGTTTTCTCTGGCCCACGGTTCATGTGGAGTCACCTTGTCCTATCAGAAATGGACGTTTAAAAATGTAGGTCCCACTTCTGATATAACCTTAAATGTGTTGAAAAGGGGTGTAAAACTCAAGTCATTCATTTTGTTACAAAGGAAGGGATGTACGAATGAAGTAATATTTAGGGCCACGATTTGTTCTACCAATATTGCTAGAATTTCAGCTAGAGCCTGAAATTCCCCTGGCTTTTGAAAACTTCATGTCCTGGTCCTGGATTTGATCACTTCTCATCTCTGGCAATGGTCTCTGGTGATGGAATTCCTGTTTGAATTCTCAAAGCACTAAATATAATATGTGTCATGGATGGAAATTTTGTCTTGACACTAGATTAATCAATATCTGGAGTAATGTTCCAAGCAATGTACGTGAACATACGGTACATCTGTCTGTCTCTTCCATTTCCATTTGATAATCATTTTATCATTTGAAATCTGCATTGGTGTTTTATATTTTATATTTCATTCAAGAATTTTGAAATTTCGTCATGCTTTTGGAACATGCCTATGATTATAACCTTATTTACCTAATATTAGTCTTAAATGGTATTATTAGACAAAGGAAAACTACTGATGAAAGTCAGATTAGCAGTGACAATGTCCTGAAGACACTCCCTAAAAT
The DNA here is from genome assembly GCA_031762815.1 of Tylodina fungina. NCBI lineage: Eukaryota > Metazoa > Mollusca > Gastropoda > Umbraculida > Tylodinidae > Tylodina > Tylodina fungina. Next base: position 2,253 of record JAUEKS010319157.1, read on the forward strand.
AGTACCCCTCTTACAGATTTGCGATAGATCTAGTGTGAAAATGGGAAGGAAAGTGTTAAATTGTTACCATTATGGATGCATCTCACAATATCTTAAAACCACTAACCGACCCCAGAAAGCGAGCTTTACTTTGTTTATTTAAACTATTTAGGTTACTAGACTATTCCTCCTTCACGGAGTAATGTAGGCTCAAGTAAAAATGAGAAATCTTTATTTTTCTTATAACAGGTAAAAAATGAGGATCTAGACTTTGGATGGGGCATTGTGCTCAATTTCCACAAGAAAATGGACCAGACTTCAGTAAGTGTTAAGAATTAAGTGGTGCAAACATACTATTTCAAATGTGTTGATTGCCACTCGACACCGAGGTAGTAGGTAGGCCTATATGAATCCATGTGTTGGAATTTTATTTTATTCTATTTTTCAGAACAGAGTCGATTTCTATATTGTTGTGTTCGTGTCAGATATAAAACGCAACTGATAGGAAAATCACATTTTTTGAGATTCAAATGAAGTCAAGACCTCTGAGTTATCTTGATATCTACTGCAGTAAATGAGCATGTTACACCTGAAGACAGTTGTAACTAGTGGACATATCAGGCATAGCTCTTTCTATGCTATCTTTCTATCTTTCTATACACTATCTTTTGGTCCTAATAAATCAGTTTTAACTGATTATGTGTACACATTGCTGGCTGGTTGTTGTTACTGCTGATTCCACTTTAATTATTAATTGCTCATTTTATGATAGCTGTGCAAGCCATGATTTTATGTTGCTTTTAAAGCAAAATTAGTTAATCTTTTAGTTGCTTTGAACTTGTTTACAATCAATGGATCCAGGCACAGGCCCAGGTCCCTCCATTAACTGGGATAGGCGCTATATAAATACTCTCTTTTATAATAAACTTCAGCCATTTTCCTTATTTATTGACGATATTTTGCCAGTGACCAATAACAGTCTTTGAACTTATAAAAAAGCTTTTGATATTACACTAAGCTTGGGTGCGTTGCGCCTTGTATTATCTATATAAGAACTTTGAATTTTAAAAACTGCAGGCCACAGATTTGACCGGGACTTTGTATGTTGTGGAGATACTTTTGAATTTGACTAAGGACAGCTTGAGGACAAGGAACACTGGAGATATACACCCCTGTCCAAAGGGAGAGAAAGGGGAAATGCAGGTGAGCAATATCAGAGTTTGAATCAGTGTTCTCACTGTCAGCCATAGGCTGATTTAATGAATTAGATTTGTTTGTTACACAAATAATTTGTCATGCTTTAAGATGATTAGACTGACCTGTACTTGCAGCAAGGTGACCGTAAAGATTTCTGCTCTTTTATGTTTGTTTCACCTAGGTTGTTCCCATCTTGACTCGCCTCATTGACTCCATCAGTGCTATAAGACTTTACATCCCGAATGATTTGAGATCTTCAGACAGTCGTTTTCTGGTTCTTAAGTCCTTACAGGTTGGTAAAGTTTGAAACCAGAAATTATGCAGTAGTGAGGTATTGTGGACTAAAGTTTAAACGATGTATAAGTGGATTAATTAAAATAGGAATGAAAGTGTTATATTGACTGTACAGAGATGTGAGATATGGGGTCAAGGATCAACAATGAATAAAAAAAAGTTAAGGGGAGAGATGTTCAGATGTGGAATTACCGAATTTTGAAAGAAAAAATATTGAGCAGTTTAAAATACATTTGAATGATGAAATGCAGTTGCAAATCAGGTCATTACATTTTTTTTGACCAACTTAATAGAGGTAGCACTTCACAAGAAGCATGAATTGGGTTGTAATTTTTGTGCATTGTTATCTAAAGAATGTATACACTAAATAATTGAATTCTTTTTCTCTTTTTTTTCCCTGAGTATATATTTTTGTTGTCAGACAGGATCAGTATTTCGTTGTTGGCAGTAAAACTATTTCTGAAAGCAGGTTGATTTCAATTCAGTTTTAACTAAAAGGCAAGAATTGGGAAAAGAAAAATAAGTTGAATTTTGCAAAACTTGTATTCTTTTTTTGATAGGAAGTAGAGAAAAGGTTCCCAGATGGCCTTCCCCTGTTGGACCCAATCGAGGACATGGGAATCAAAGAAAGATCATTGCAGGACACAATCAAGGTACGTTCTGTCAACTTATGTACGTTTACCGCCTACCTGCACTTCTCTCAGGATAACAGGCTGACCTCTGCTCATCAGGGGCAACAACTGCAAGACAAATGATGTCACTGATTCTCCTCATGCTCTAACAAATGATGTTACCGATTCTCTCCATGTTCTTTACTCTGCATTGTGGATTGCTTCTCTGATTGTGTGGCATATGTTTTACTGGCCAGCTCTCACCTAACTAGCAATGTGACTGACTGAAGCACCTGCCCTGTGGGACGCCGTATTCACCCCTTGCCAGATCTGTAGAGGAAGCCTTGATTCTGTAATATGTACAGCGGCACATTTTTGTCCTGTGTGTGTTGTTGGTTACCTTGTACTTCATTGTATATGGCTTACTGCGTTTGCATTTCCTTCCACTTTAACGATCTTCTTAATTTTTTTTTTATTTGGCTTTTTTCCAGATAACACTAAGGGGTTAGCCTGAGACACCCCCCCCACCACCCCCATATCTTGACCTTCCCATATGTTCTGGAACATAGTTTTTTTAATGGCTCACCCTGTTACAATCCAAAATGTTATTGTCTACAAATTTGTCAGCTTTGGCCTTTCCAAAAATCAGCATTTACGACATACTGAATATATGGCCTCATTATTCTATGCCAGTGAGAAACAGTCATTCCACAGCTATACTAAGATTCATGGGATATGTAGCCACAGAGTCTTTAATGATCTGTCATCCTTCTATGACAGAAGAGAAGTAATGTAGTGGTGAGATATGGAGATTAAGAAAGCAGTAATAGTGACAACATTACAGAGAGATATTCAAATCCCCATCGAAAGTTACAGGAAAAATCAATTGAATATAATCCATCTGAAACGCATTTGTCTTGAGAAAGCGGTATGTGTGTCCTGCAAATGAAAATAAAAATGAAAGTTGAGAAAACCTTGGGCAGAAAGAATAAGATCGTGTTTCAAATAACAAAGCTAACGAGAAGGGATAATAAGATAAGATAAGATACACTTTATTGATCCATTCATGATGTAGTTGGAAATTACAGTAAAATTGTCTGGGGAGATGGTACGAAAGATTCTTTTGAAGAATTATATGGAAGAGGAGGTGAAAAAAGACTTGAAGTGGATGACGTATGGAAAATTGGGAGGTCCAAAATTTGAAATATATGAGGGTTGTCCATTTAGAACGGTAGTGAAAGAAACAAAAAGGAGTAGTCGGCTCATTGAAGTGATTCTGCATAACCTCCTTAAACATGTCTATACTGTCTACAAGATGTGTACATCACTTTTTGTTCAAAAGCACCAGAGATTAGTGTAGCAAAGGACTTCATTTAGATGGAATCTGGTGACTATGATGTCTTTTCAAAAGGTTATGACAGGGTGAGATACGAGTATCTTTCAACCCTGAACAAAATCAGCATCGATGCAATAGAAGACAATCCACCTTCCATGCGCCTACTCCTAAGAATGCAAGGGTGTCTCCATCAAGTGGAAAAGGACTGTTATTCTGTTTTAGGATAGGGATGGTGTTGTTATGATTGATTTCCTGGATAATGACCAAACTGTCATTGGACATCACAATCATATTATGGTCTGCTTTAACACAGAAGCAAAGAGAGAAATTAGGCAAAGGATTTCTTCTTTTACTTGAGAACACTTCTGCATAATTGCCGAATTCAGACACTTTCCCATTTCCAAATGTTACAAATTCTATCAAAGGAAATGTTTCCATAGCAACAAGGATATTTTAGCTTCTATCATTCTTACTTCATAGGATTAAAACTTCTTGAATGCCCCTCGAATACCAACAAATTGGGAAAAAGATATACTCATCCTAATATTAATGAAGGAAAGGGGGATTCACTAGAATGATCGCCTTAATGAGGAAATGAATTTCTAGGCAAGGACGAAAACTCTTGGAGTCCTTACTGGAAAAGAACACCAGAGAATGTGTTGAGATAAATAAAAGTAAGTTTGGCTTTATTCCTTGGAGGGATACAATGAAATTTGAACTGTACTATGGCTTTGTAGACTTGGAAAAGCCATTTGATAAGGTTGCTAGAAAAGTGGTTGAGTAGGCCTTACAAAGAGTGTGAATGACTTGATGGCAGATACGAAGCTTAAGACAGTGATGATCATCATCACTCAGGATCTTTGAAAAGCTTTGTATTCTTATCTGATTGCCAGAAAATTGAGGCATTTGAACAGCGCTTATACTCTCATCCTCTGCACAAGGACAGTCGACTTCCTGAGTTATACGAACAGTATGAAAAGAAGGCTAAGGTGAGTGATATGTCTATATAATTTACTCTCAACCCTTCATTGAATATACTTAGCTTTAATGGACAAAATATGATTGTTTCTAGTTACACAACCTCACAGCCTAATACCACTCTCCGACATCAGTGAGGCCTTAGCTTTTCATGCTCCACTGATTATTCTGAGTCCCCGCTATAGGGCCACAGCATATCTAGGCCATGTCCATTCCGTTTACTCTATTTCTAAATTGTGTTGTTTTAGTTTAGTTTCAATTTTGACTTAATAAGTTGTTTTTGTAGCTCACCAACCCTGTGGACTTTCTTATTTTACATACCAGTGAACTTTCCCTTAAGTCTGTTATATAGAGGGTTGTGACATTACAAATTCTCTACTTTAGTTGCCCAAAACCTTTTGGACTAGTGAGTTGTTTATATTTCCTGTGTTACTGTTTTATTGTCATATTTTTTAAAAGGCAAAAAATATGTAGTGCAGAATGAAGTTTGTCTTTTGTTATCCTCTTTATGCTATTCAGTTTAGCATTCATTTCACTCATTTACCTGCAAATTTAGTTGAAATTTGTATATTAAGAGTGACAATATGAATTATGGAATATACCTTCCAAACTCCAATATTAAGTGGATATTGAGAATACATCACAACTTTCTTTGATGGTGTCAGAAAATTACATTGTAATTGAGAATAAACTGCTGATGGAACGTAATATTATATTTCAGCAAGTGGTGTAAAAAACCCAAATGGTACCTATATCTACAAAATCATAAACTGTGCACTCCAATAATGTTTCCCATTCCCTTTTCATTCTTACAATTTAACTTATGCACATTGGAAAGAGCTTTCACTGCGATTCAGAGTGAGATTGTTTATATGCAATCATTTGATATTTATACACCACCACCTCCCACTTCCCTTTTCTCAGGGCTATGTGGAGCTCATTTGCACGTTTTTTTTTCAACACATAATATACATGCTCACAATATTTCAAATCATACGATCAGTTACGAAGAGACAATCCTTCTGTTAATATAGGTTTAGCGATATTCATTTGCAAAGACCGTGAAGTATGTCATTATGTGAATAAAGAATATATGTTAATATGTATACACTGTTGTACTCAAGATCATGTTTGTGCTGTGCGTAACTCAATTCACTTCGTGTTTTAATGTACAGGTTGCCAACGACATCAAGGCATTGAAGTTGGAGCTAAAGAAGAAAAAGTCTTTGTTGCAAATGGATGAGCTGAAATGTAGAAAACGAGTCCTGCGAAGGATGGGCTATGCTACAGCATCGGATGTCATTGAGCTCAAGGGTCGAGTCGCTTGTGAAATCAGCAGGTAAAGAAGGGACAATTTTGTTTTTATGGAATTCAACCTTAGGAGAGAGACAGTGTTAGACTCTTATGATTTTTAGATGAGAGATCAAATTTAACAAATAATTGAAAAAAGATATATAATGTGTTGATGTAGTACCTACTAGATACTTCAGTAGATATTGTCGGAGCGGCAATACTGAATCCTGTTATTTTCAATGTTTTTGCCAGTGGAGATGAACTTCTTCTGACAGAGCTTCTGTTTAACGGTGTGTTTAATGACCTCAACCCTCAACAAGCCTGCGCTCTCATTAGCTGCTTTGTCTTCCAAGAGAAAGCCTCTGAGATGCCCAAGTTAGGCGAAGAATTAGCGGGACCTCTAAGAATTATGCAGGTAGATATATAAACATTTTTATTATATCACTCTGTTGTATGCCATACTGTTGTAGTAGTTGATACATTCATAAGTACAAAAGTTATTTTCATTATCTTTCAACAAGGTAACATTGCACAGAGTTTTAATCTATGTACCACCAAAAATGGACTCATTCTCATTATGTTAGGTAACTGTACACTTTATATACAAAATTATGAAATCTAGCAATAGAAATGAACGCAAGAGGACTAAAACAGCTGTGAATCGGAATGGCTGTATTCAACAACTTCCGGGATCTCTGTGGTGTAGTGGTTAAGAAGACGAAGGTTGTGGGTTTGAGCCCAGGTTCACCCGAGATTTTTTTCAGTTTTCTCTGACCCTGTGGCTCATGTGGAGTTGCCTTGTCCCATTGGAGACGGACGTTCAAAATGTAGGTCCCACCTCTGATATAGTCTTAAATGTGTTGAAAAGGGGTATAAAACTCAAATCATTTAATCATTCATCTTCCAATCTTGGATGCAGAATATTTTGTTGCTGTAGTTTTGGTGTGTATAGTCTCATAATGTACTTATCATGTCTACAAATTCAGGACACAGCTCGACGCATAGCACGCATAAGTCGGGAAGCTAAATTGGAACTAGACGAGGAGACCTACGTAGACTCGTTCAGACCTCACCTCATGGACGTGGTGAATTCTTGGTGTAATGGCTCCACCTTTGCTGAAATCTGCAAAATGACTGATGTCTTTGAAGGTATTGATTTTGTCAGCATTATTGTGATTAGAATCACTCATTTCAGCTGAGTTAAGGATTCTGTGTGATTCAGCTTGGTCTTTCAGGGTTCATGTTATGGGGGAATTTGATTCGTTTAGATCTTTTGCTTCCACATGAACAGTATATCTTAGATTATTTTAACTCTCCATATGCTATTATATAATACTAGATTACTGTTTATTTGTTACTTACTTACTTGTTAGAAGGGACAACATCACTGCACTTTGGACAATCCCATAGGTGCTCCGTTCCTCTCTGAAGGATAAACTGAAGGGTATCTCTACTAATGGTCCCCGTTCTCTGTTGGTCCTCCACTCTTCTCATTTTCCAAGATAATATCCCTTTCCGACCTAAACCTTCCTGCAAACCAAGCGGGCGCTTCCTTTCTATAGCAGCATTGTCTTCCCGTCCACTCTGATCCTCAGTCCGCAGTTTTGTCTCCAATTCTCGCAGGATCTCTCTTGTCCAGCTGAATTTTTTTTTTTTTTAAATTCATGCGCGTCGACAGTAATACTCAGTGAAACTGAGTTGGTCGGCTCTTATGAAGAAGAAGAAGACTTTCATCACCCGGTCCTGCATTTGATGCCAGAGTCTGCTACATCATTTCCTTTCACGCCTGCGTGACCAGGGCAGAAGATCCAGACAATGGACTGAACACATGTGTCTGCCAGAGAAACTATCCATTCTTTCTTGGCAGGCCTTTGTCCACTTTACTTAATTTATTAATTTATTTGTAACTTGAGAAAGGAGAAATGTCAATGTTTGTTGCCTCCATTGAGACCCAGTTGGAGGGAAATGGGGACAAGGAGTTCAGTAAGGACAAATCATGTTGGACTAGTTCATGTAAAACTGTATTCTAGGGTGGTGGTTATAGTAAAGAAGGACAATGCTAAGGATGTTCAAATGGCAGGGATAAATGAAGGGTTATGTACAAGGTGTGATAAAACTATCCTGAGTTTGTACCTCTCCTGTGTTAAACAATTACACCAATCGAATCAATGGCTTATTTAAGTGTTTTGGAACCACTTATGCACAGTTCACAAAATTTTCATATAAAAACATTGATTTCATTAACACTTTTCAGTAGATTTTGTGCAGTCACCATAAGCTCAGGTGTGATTGTTTAATATACATTTAGGTGTCATTTTTGTGAAGCAGTATTTCATTGGAATTCAGTAAAATTTTAAATGACATTGTCAGTGTTTTAGTGAATTTGATAAAAGAGCAAAGGTTTTGCATCAACCTCTTTTTCCAACTGGCTAAAATAGGGAAATGACATTGTCAGTGTTTTAGTGAATTTGATAAAAGAGCAAAGGTTTTGCATCAACCTCTTTTTCCAGCTGGCTAAAATAGCCTGTGAAACTTTTGACATGTTGAATATAGCATGTTGTAATGAGTCAATAGCGAGAACACAGTGCTTAAGTGGTTTGATTTTCAAGATTCAGGTCTGGTCAGACATCTGTTGAAGATCAGTCATGTGCGGTATGTCCTAAAAACTCTCCAATGCAGCAAACTTAAAAGAAAGTGCGTGAAAGCATAGAAAAAAGAATGAAAAGGTTAAGAAATCAGTGAAGTTAAAATGAATAACTGAGAGAGATTTAAATCCAAAGGTATAAAGACAGACACAGAAAAGAAAGTTATATCTAAAATGGAGCAAAGAAAGCAGTGTGGCATGCATAGGAAGTAAAGTTACAGAAAGTTGAAAATAATTTGGGTAGTACAGATAGAATATAGCTGTTTTCAGAATGGCAACACAAATAAAAAGAGATAGTTATGACATGGGCGGAAATTGCATTAATAATAGCCTAGGGAAATTAAAGACGGATACTGGGAACAAAAGAGTTCATGATTGGGAAGAATTATGACTTACTCAATGTTGACAATGATATGGTATCAACACGAGACTACTGCAACTGCTGGAAAATTTTGTTACATTCAAGAAGATATAAGGGAAGCTTCAAAGAGAATAAAGTTTGGAAAATTGGGAGTTCCTTCTGGCAGGAATTGTCTCACGAATGTTTAAAAGTTCAGAGCAGATAGGTATCATATGATGACTGTTTTGTGTGATTAGACGAAAATAAGGTGCCGACAGATTGAGAAAGAAGTATTTGCATTCCACTATATAAATACGCGGTTCACTCTTTAGAATATTCATTCTAGAGGGTATTTAAAATTCTAGAAAATGGACTAAAGTTCCTGGAGTCGGCTGGAAAAGAAAATTAGTGAATACGAGTCAATGGATGGAAGTAATTTTGGCTGCATGTCAGAGAGGGGTACAACAGGCACAATGGCTTTGTAGTCTAGCAAAGGTTTCGTAGAACGGTGAGAGGGAGAGATTAGTTTTTTAAATGAGGTTGAAGTTGCCGTTCTTGTACGCCAGGAATCCATGCTGCTATGTCCTTTGTTGCTTATCATAGACATGCAACCGCTTACAAAAGAAGAAAATAAGGGGTTATAAGACAGTTGGTTCCTACCCTGATTTAGTTGCACAACCTGATTATTCATCACTAAATCTCTTCTCGTGATGATCATCTTTGACCACCAGTCTAATGATTGGTGATCGGCTTTAGATATTCCTTGTCTTTGGAGGAGGCTTGAATCACTCGTTCTACTCCATGGGCCGCGTTACTATCGTGCCTCCTGTCAGGATTGTAATTTATTGAAGTTTGCAGATGACACATGTATGCAATGTTTTTTAGGACCAGACACCTCTGAGAATGTCTATTTTGATGAAGTGCAATATAGCGAGTGGTGCAAAGAGAACTTCTTGAATGCTGAATGTTAACAAAACAAAAGAAATCATTTTTGATTTTAGAAAAAAAGAAAAAAAAAACCCAAATTGAAAATGAAAATGTTGAAGTTGTAGACTCATACAAATATTCGCCCACTGACCTGAATCTAGTTTGAGATTTATCTACCCGTTATAGAAAAACCTTCCGTATCATGCGATGCTCGACACATTATGTGGAAATGAGCTAGGGTTAGAAGGTACAATTAAAAATGCTTGAAAGAAAGAATGGATGTTCCAAATGTTTGCCTTGCTCATGATCTCTTCCCCATGGGTACCCTACAGCCGTTTACTACTATGCAATTTTTAATCCTAGGAAGTGTGATTCGATGTATGAGGCGGCTGGAAGAGACGCTGAGACAGATGGTGCAGGCAGGAAAAGCTATTGGGAACACAGAGATGGAGAATAAATTTGCGGAAGGTGAGTGTCTTCCCCCGATCCTCTTCTGAAAAGTAATTTGGCAGTCCCCATCTTCCCTACTGCTATTTTAATTTGTCTCTCTCTCTGTAGCAAGAAATTGATTCTTTTAAGAGCCTTGTCGTGTAATAATATTAATTAAATCTTAGAGTTCACAAAGTTTTGCACCCACTGGTGTGTAAAAATTGTCACAAGTTTGAGGTATAATGGTGAAGCACCTATAATGAGCACCGTCTTCTTTAACACTTTCTGAGGCTAGCTCTTAACTTACATTTAGTTGCTTTGATGCATAGTTTCATATTGGTAAGTATACACTTTTCCTTTCTGCCTGTTCATAGCCGGGCTCTAGTCGATGAGTATCTCTACATATTGTTTGATCTTCTTTGTTTTACTTTTTTTTGTGTGCAAATCTTGTATTATGTTAGTCTACAGTTGGTTGAACTGTCTTAGCGTATGGCTCTTCATTTTAATGGTGATGGTGATGACCGATAGGTAATCCTACAATTAATCATGCTATAGAAAACTCAAACTGCATTTATTAATTCTGCAGTTGATATCGTCTTCCGAGTCTCCATTTGCTGCAATTATGCTCTTTCGGTCTATGAAATGCTCTACTTCATCAATGCCTGCTCTCTGACCACTAATTGCCTGTTTGGCTTCCATTATGTTTGACTTTCCGCTTTGTGTTTATTGTAAAAAGGTAAAGGTAGTCCCATAACTTTTCGGTCGTAGGGGAATGAAGTGTTAGAGCCTTCATTGTTCTTGGACCAGCATATTG